>OZ023273.1:130680032-130792520 GCA_964007475.1 Hybos culiciformis | reverse complement strand
ACACGTTCGTTTTTTTTTATTTTGTTAATATATTTTCTTCTTTAATATTTATTATGCACAAAGTTTAGGTATTAGTCATTTACCTCATTTTTTTTTTTCATTAGTTATTTTAAAGAAACATTACTTTAAGAACTTTGTCAAGCTATTTGTTATAATTATAATATTTAACATTATAATTATGAAGAATAAATGCGTTCTGAAAAAAGAAATAGAATTTTTTCAATTAATTCAAAGACAATTTTCTTGGATTGCAAGTACTTGCAAAAAAAAAAAAAAAAACTTGTTATTAAAAGAATCATAGTTATATAATTTTTATTCAGTTTTGAGATATTTTGATACCAATATTATGAGGGTTGTTGGTGCACGCGTCTGCAATCAAAATAATGGCAGATAGTGTTTCTTGTTTGATAGTGCTTGTTTTGGAAAGATCTTTATTGCTATTGAATGCTAAATGAATATTTACTTTTAACTTTTTTCAAGTTAATTTAAAAGGATTTTAGGATTTAAGTGTTAATAATTTAAAATAATTTTCAAGCGGTTATTAAGCTAAATTAAAGATTAAACAAATTTTTTTACATAAATTCATTCTCAAAATAACCAATCTAAAATTTAATTAAATATATTTCAATTTTTGGATTTTTTTCCTTGGCTTCTGTACTATTTCATATCAAAATTAACTCACAATGAGTAAATTTGTACCCATATTAGTTTAAACTTTTTGGTGTAGTTCGATAAATTGACATCCAAACGTTATTTATAATTTATTACTAATTGTTGGTAGACTTATAAATATTTTCAAATAAATTTATTAATTTTGTACAAAAATTAGTGATTTTATTCTTGAGGATTTATTCTTTTGCCACATTTAATTTCACGTTTTTTATACAAAAATCTTTACTTATCCTAAACGGAAGTTATATGGAAAAATTTTATCTGAAACGGAAGTTAAAGAAAAAAAATCAATAATTCTTACTTTGCAAATAACTTTTGTTCTACAATGTTGTCCTATCCCAGTGTCGAGAAGTAAATTTGAACGAATATGTAGGTATATTATATATTTATATATATATATAAGTATATTATGTATATTAGACATTTTAAAGGTTTAACTCAAGTTAGAAAAAAAAAGTTTTAATAAATTTTTATTTTTACCTAATAAATTTCTTATTCCAAAGTTGATTATCATGAATTTTTGAAATATTATAATATGTATACATTAACACAAAAATGTTTCCAACCATATTATCTTATATATTAATATACATATATATTTTTATGCCCTCAAAATCCCAAAACAATGTTTTTCCCTTAATTCTATTTTCAAGCGAGATAATTTTAATAATCTTTTACTTGATAAGAAGAAACAAAATAAAAAAAAAATGAATCAGTTTTTTACTTTACAAGTTTTCATTTTATATGTATATAATTTATATGTTTTTTTTTTTTACTTACATATATAAATATAAAATTCATATGAGGAATAAAAAAAGGTGGAAACAATTTTTTTATTACCAAATTTGATTTAACATCATGAATATTTTATTCGAAAAAAAAATAAAAAAATACTTAACTTGCCATTTCTGAACGTCTTGTAGAAAAAAAAGGATAAAAAAATATTTTTTTACAGAATTCTTCGAAGCGCACTATTTAGGATAAGCACTTACATTTATATATTGCACTTACATTATACATATACACATATGTAACATTACATGAAAATTTATAATGATTTTTTATTTATTTTTTTTTATTTAAACTTTTTTAGTACAAACTCTTATTTTTGTATTTAACTTAACTGTGCACATAATTTATAATTTATAAATAGATACTATAGTATGAAATAAAAAACATAAAGAAGAAGAAAAAAAAAAATGTGTTCAAGAAAAATAAAAACGAAAAAATATAAAATATAATATAAAGATTGAGAAAAATGTAAAAGTTTCATGAAACAGACAGTTCTATAAAATGGAAAATAAAAAAAAGTTAAATAATGTAAAAAAGAAAATGATTTTCATTCTTTTTTTTTTTGTTGTTAAAAAAAAATTAAACGATGAATTCAATATATACAGAAGAAAATGAATAATAATTTTTTTATTTTGTTTTGTTTTTGGGTTTTACTTTAATTTTCTATCGAAATTTTGCAGGTAATGAAAATGTTTTAATTTTTTTTATGCTAAATTTTGTTTTTTTATGTTAGTTCTTGCAATTAAACATGAATGTTACAATGATTTGTAATTTAAAATATATTTTCTATCAATTTCATGTCATTATTTTAATTATTTTTTTTATTGCCTTTGAGTTTAACCATAGATTAAGAATATACATAGATTCTTAGCTTCATACGACATTATTTTTGGTATTTTCATGTGAATGTGTTAGTAAAACAAAATAAAATACGCGATAATTATCAATATATGAAAAGAATTTTATTTAGTTTTACTAACACCTTCACATAAAAATAATAAATAAGACTGAAAAAATGTTGTATGAAGCTATAAATCTTTCTGTATTCTTAATCTATGGTTTTACATAATACATATATTTAATAATTACAATGTACTATGTTGCTAAAAATAAAAAAAAAGAAATAATTTCGAAAGAAAAACTCTGTGTTAAATATATGTAATATGGATAAATGAAGGGATTATTTTTTATTTTTATTAATATAATAGGAATGGTAAATAAAGTCGAAGTATAGTGGCTTAAGGGAAATATGAGAAATAAAATAATATATTTTTTTTTAAATTACTTGAACTTAGCCTTCGATCTGATTTTTCTAATTTTTCTGATTTTTCTGATTTTCCCGAGACCTTAAACACATCTATACACTGAAAAAAAATAGAGCGTGGCTGTTATATTTTCTGTATATTTTTTGCCATGTATCAAACTAGTGGATAGCGTTATCAAAAGAAAACTGATAGTTTTATTTTTAAATACATCTGATCAGATGATTATGGCAATATTTGTCGTAAAAATTTCAAAAGTTCATATTGTGTAAACAATTATTTTATGATGTTATTAATTTTTCGAAAGAAAAAACAATAAAAATTGTAATTTTCGAGTAGTAAATTTTGCTACTTTTCATTTGCCCTCAATTCTGAAGTTTTATTACTATTAATGCAACCTGAAAGCATTTATTTTTATATTCACACAGGAAACTTATTACTTTATCATTTGAAATTACTGAAAGATTATTGAATTTCTTCGTCCTTGATTTGAAATCAAATACTGGAGAATAATTTTCTTAAATTTTCAAATTTGCAAGTTATAAAATTTTAGGAAAATAATTTTCCCTCTGAATTGCCAAACGAAAATATGGCAATGCAGTTATTAAAAAAAAAAAAAAGCTCAACCGAGAACAAAAATATAATTATAAAATGAATATAAAATATTATTAGAAGAGTATAATAAAAAAAAATATTAACAAGAAGTCTATCTCTAAAATTAAAATACATAAAAACAACATAACATAAATATAATAAAATTTTTGTTATTAAAGAGATTTTCTAGAAAATCTTCAATATTACACAGTACAAAAAAAATTGAAGAGAATTAAATTATTAGTACAAGAATAATAAAAAGTCGTGATATTTTTCAAATTTGTTAAGAAAATTATCGTCTCTGGAAAAAAGAAAAACATTTTCTTTATTTTTAATGTTGTTTTTTTTTTATTATTTTTATTTTCTGATTTGCATAACTTTTATAACAAACAATTATAATAAGTAAATATTATCAGATTATTATGATTAAATTCTTGGAAGGGAAGGACACTATTCGCTAAATTAATTTTTTTTATTTTTTTATAGGTCTTAAAGTGTCAAATGTTTATAAAAATTGAAAATAAAAAGTTTTATGAAATATTCAAATGAAGTAAAATTCTGACAACTTGTTTTAACTCCCCATTTATAACAAACACATACTAAAATTTAAAAAAAATAATAAAATGAGAAAATATATTTCAATTTTTTTTTTTCAAATTCATCCAAAATGTTTTCTTTTAAAAAATATAAAATATTTAGCGAATAATATTTTTGAATTATCATTTTCCTTTGAATTGAAAAACAAATTTTGGTGTATATCTTATTATTTATTTTTATTTTCTTAGTGTTTTTTTGTTTTTTTTTGTTTTTTTTTCGTGAAGTCATTAGTATTTGATTTTGTATTTCAATTATTTTTCACAGCAGTCAGACACAATTTATGTCTGTGGCTAATTTTTATTTCTATTTTTTTTTTTTTTTTTACAGACATTAAGATTAATGGTTGGGTTTTTGGACAAATTGTCAACGATGAATAATACTAAATCTTAGAAATGCGATAAAAAAAAGAAATTAACAAATCAGTGCACTGTTTAGGCTGTCAGCAGTAAAAAATGTAAAAAATGAAACTACAATAATAAAGCTCTGAGGAAGTTCAAAAAACGTGAACGAAATGTATAGATTAAAAAAATTCTATAAGAGACTTAATAATAATTTTGGTGTACAGTTCGTTCGAATATACAGTATAATATCTTCATGATTCATAAGAAGTTTTTAAATTCCAAAACGATGATGTCAAAAATAAGTTAAACCCAGTCGATGAGGTAAAACCTTGAAATTAGTCGGCAAAAATTAAAATTTAAATTAGTAGAAAATAAATAAAAATTGTATAAATTAATTAAATTATATTCATTAAATTAAGCACCAAGAATTATTTAAGTAGTCTTATATTATCTCAATATTGTAACTGGTTTTTATTTAAAACTACCACCAAGACGTCTCGAAAATAAATAAATTTACAACATCAATATTATTACATAATTATTACAGCATCAGTATTATTACATAAAATTTCTCAATTATGGATAAAAATGTTTAAACATAAATTTTAAAATTTGAGAAATTGAGGGGGGTGAGTGCCACTTGTACAATTACCAGTTGTACAATTTTTCAATTTGTATTGCGAAAAAAATTGTATAACTGGTATTTTTCTCTGTACAACTGGTAAAAAAAAATCCAGTTGCACAATTGACCAGTTGTACAATGTACCAGTTGTACAGACAAATTTACCACTTGTACAATTCAGTTATTACCATTTGTACATTTTAGACCAGTTGTACAATCCTTTTTTTCTCAAATTAACCACTTGTACAATGTATCACCAGGTGTACAATATTTATTTTTATAAAATTAACCACTTGTACAATTTTTGACCAGTTTTACAATTTATCTTTTCTCAAATTAACCACTTGTAAAGTTATAACCGTGAAAAACTAAGCAAAATGTATGGAAAAGCTGTTGTGCATAATGGGTGCCGCTACCGAGTCCCATTCGCTTCGCCGCAAAAAAAGTCCTAGCGACCTTATTTCATTTTGAAAAAAAAAAAAAAAAAAATTTCGGAAGGCTAATTCCATTTTTATAAATGAAATAAGGCCGCGTAGTAATTTCATGTTTCAAAATGAAATAAGACTTCAATAAAAAATCTTGTGTGGCAGCAGGGCGGAGGGCGGGCGGTGGTCAGTGGGATTTGCGGCGCCACAAATCCCACTGACCAACCGCCCGCCCGCCGCCCTGCTGCCCCCTGCCCTGTGTGCTCACCTTGCAAGATTACGCGGCCTTATTTCATTTATAAAAATGAAATTAGACCTCCGATAAACTTTTTTTTTGGCCACTTTTCAAAATAAAATAAGACCGCGAGGAGTTTTGTTTATGACATTCGCGGTTTTATTATGACATTCGCGGTTATGTCATGTAGCCGTTAATTCTATAAAATATAGATTGTACAAGTGGTCAAAAATTGTACAAGTGGTAAATTACAAAAAAAAAAAAGATTGTACAACTGCTCAAAAATTGTACAAGTGGTTAATTCGAAAAAATGGAGATTGTACAACTGATCTAAAATGTACAACTGGATTGTACAACTGACACTAGTCTGTACAGATGGTTCTTCTCTGTACAAGTGGTCAATTCTACAAGTGGAATCTTTTTACCACTTGTACAATCCAAAAAACCAGATGTACAATTAAATTTTAAATTGTACAAGTGGTATTTTCGATTGTACAACTGGTACAAAAAAATTGTACAACTGGTAATTGTACAACTGACATGCATCCATTGAGGGACCGATTTGTAATTTTTTTTTTTTACTTAATTTTTCAAACACTATTATTTTTTTTGTAAATTTGGCTGCATTTCAATAATTTGTTCAATGCGCGCCAAAAATATTAAAGTTATAATCCGCATATTGCATTAATTTTTTGATTACTTACGCATTTCGTTACGACTATCCACATTGCAGCCCAGTCTAGGTATGAAATAAATATTTGTTCTTAAATTTTTCTTTTTAATTAATTTTTTTTGTACATTCTACTTTGATATTTTCTTGATTATATTTATTTTTATAAAAATTTAATCCTGATTTTCTTTATTTTAACCTTATTAAATTTAATTCATAAAATTTAAATAATTTGATGGGAAATTGCAGAAAATAATTATGATTGCTTTATTAAAATTTCAATATTTAATCTACATACAAATAAACCGAAAAAAAAAAAAACCAAAAACAAAACAGAATAAATTTTCAATAATTTATGTAAATTAAGTTCACCTTGGCTTTGTAATTTCTATATATATATATATAAATATTTTATTCATAAAAGATTAAAGATTTTCTTTATTTATGTTTTCCGCTTTTGTGTATATCTATATGAGAAAAATCTTATCACTTTGATGTGGTTGAAATTTCTAAAAAAAACTTTTTTTCTATTTCTGTTTTACGACTTAACCAACCGACGACCGAAACATAACTGATGAAAAATTTTGAATCATCTAAACTGAATCCTTTGTGGTACAAAAAAAAAAGAAGAAGATTATAGTATGTATAACAGTTTCATTTAGTTCAAATCATATTAACATGAGATGAAAATTTTCTCTTAAATATTATTTTATCTCGGAATATGTTTTTAAAATCTATGTATGCTATCCACCTTTTTAGTCTACAATTGAATTCACATGTGAAACGGAGCTCAAGATAATATTTAGATTTTTGCAATAAATGTTTATTCAAAATCAATGAAAAATCGAAAATAATAAAATTTTATTTCAATATATTTTTGTTCAGTGATAATAAATTACTCAATGACTACCTTTCGTTGGCTTATTAATAGAAAGTTTTAAACTTAAAATGGAAACGGATAACGTTTTGTGAAATCTTTCGGAATATATAAAGATTCTTAAAGATGTGAGTTTAGAACTGTCGTTAAAGGTATTTAAAATTCAAGAGAATAATTATGATCCCCAATACTTCTTTTATAGTAAATTTTTTTTTCATATTATTGTTCCTGATAAAAAGTTAATTTTCAAATAACTATACAACTAAGTGTACATATGTTAAATTTCTTTGATAAGAAAATTTTAGAACTATATTATAATGTATTCATATATTTCAAAATGTCAAATTCAGAAAGTTGATTAAATAAAAACATTCACATCAAAGAATTTTATAAATTGTAATAAATCAAAATACACAAGTTAGTTCAGAAAAATATATATAAAAAAAATAATAAAATACCACATAATTTTTCAGTCATGAAAATGTTTCTTTTGATATTAACGAAAAATCAGAAATCAATCGACATTTATTGATGGCCATCAATAAATTTTTGTCGTAAATGAATACAGTTTTTTTTGTACGTTAAATACTAGTTATGATTAAAATGTCAACTAGCTCCAACATTGAAGGTAAAATTGAAAGCGTTTAAGCCAAATAAACAAACGCTTGGACTAGTTTTTTTTTAAATCTGATTCTATCTTTTCTTAGAACGTTAGATTCCTGCATAATAATAATATTTCTAAATAATACATAATTTAATAACGATATACAAATAACTAATATTAAAACAAAATTATAGAATATAATAATCTATATTAATCATAAAAGTCATTACATAATGAAGACCCTTATCGCAATTTAAATTGACTACTTGTTGATTTTTGGCTTTAAACAAAAAAAAAATACTAAAAAACATGCATAATACATTATGTGTATTCTTGAATTTTTACACACAGGCCATGTAATATTTCCTGAAAATATAAGATTCACAATTTATTTAAAAAAAAAAAAATTATATATTTTACCAAAAAAAATCTTTAAATAGGTTTTTAGCTAATTTGATAACAAGGGAATTTCTTTGAGGCAGCATAACATGAACGATTTGAAAGTTAAAAATTTCAAGAAATGTTTCCTGTGAGCTTTAATTATATGCCAAAATCCAATTTATTTTTATTATTTTCTATGATGAATAATTGTAAATTAAGTTTTTCAGCCAAAATAAATTTCACAAATCAATGTATGTATATATGTATGTAAATTGAATCTCCTGGTTTATTATATAAAATTTTATGCATTTTAATGCTGCTTATTTCCGAATAAAATAATGTCAAATTAACTTTATGTGATGAAAATGGAGCAAAAGTATGTATGTATGTATATAGGCAATGAAAGCGGAGAAAACGATTTATTAAACAGGTTTCTTTTCCCTCCGCAAAAAATCAAAATTTAAATTTTACCCAGCTGTATTCATATTCTGTTTAGCTGCGATTAATAACACCGACATCGTTAATTTTGAGTGTTCTGAACACAGAAATATCTTTATATTTGCTGTATCACATCAGGTTAATTTTATCACATATATTACATATTACATAATCACATTATATATTACATAATCACATATATCAATTTTATTAAAACCTGATATGATACGATAAAATGAAGTCTGATCTTGTCGTCAGCACCACAAAATTGGTAAAAAAAATTAATAATATTTTAAACAAGGAAAGTCATGTCAGCCGGTGTAATATTTTGTCAGCCGGTGTAATATTTTTGCTATCAAGTATTTTATTGTGCGAAAAGAAAAATTAACAGAACCTTGAAATTAACTTAAATGACGTTTGGCTATTTTCAGAACTGAATACATGAACATAAGGAGTTTTGTGTTTATATAATATATACATAATACATTATATACATTATATATATATGATTGAAAACAAAAAATTCAATCAATTTTTTTTTTTAAAGTCTCATACTAAAATAAATCTAAATTTTTTTTCAATACAGGAATTCCTCGAGGAGTTAACATTTTTTTTTTACAAATATTTATTTGTTGGTTTATTGAAAAATCCTTTTTTTATAGATAGAATTAAAAAATAGAAAAGCAAAAAAAAAATTATTATATGAACCTTTATCAAATAGTTTTGTGGGGAAATAAAAACACTTTTTAAAAAATAAAATAAAATTTCAAACAAAGTTTTCAAAACAATCTACTATTAAAGTTAAATTCCACATTGGAATAACTTATATTATATTGTTTTATAATATTTCCGAGAATAAATATAAAAAAAAACTTTTATTGTTTTAACTTAAATTTGAAATCATAAAATATTAAAAAAAAAACTTTGATCTTTCTGTAAAGAAAAATGAAAAATAAAGACACACAATCTATACATTACGGATATAAAGTTATTTTTAATATTAAGGTAGTCAATTTTCATCGAATCCGGTTAATTTTATGCTTTCATATGACGGATAGACAGAGATTCAGAACTTAAGTTGTTGTAAGAGTTATTAAGGCTCATTTTTAATTTACAAAAGAAAGAACCATTACTTTTTGTTGATTTCATAATATTAGACTCAAGTTATATACATAATATATTTAATGGTAACAAATAGTTTGTTTTTTCATTTTTGATGGAAAACGGTCCAAAAAAAGTAAAAATAATAACTTAATTTCGCATCAATGAAGTTAATATGTACATTATTAATTTTTTTTTTTATGTGTAATCGAAAACTAAATTTTCCATTTCAACTGATATGACCAAAAAAAAAAAAATGTTTGTATGTTAATTTTATTTACATCGAAACCTAGTTATATTTTTATTTTTTAAAAGTAAGTAAAATTGAAAAAATAAAATAAGTCATCCAAAAAATGTTTTGTTTTTTTTCTTTTTTTTCTTTGGGTAAAAAATATAACTTATATTACATATATTTATGTTTAAGGAAAACTTCATTAAAAATACATTTGAGTGGTTTTTAGTATAATAATTTTACTTGATGAGAATTTTTTATTCAAATTTTGGTCCCTTAATTACGTTTTTCTCGCAACTAATATTGTATTTCTATTGCTGAGTAGAAGTTAATTCGTCTTTTTGTATATAAATCAAATATTTATTAAATCTCTTTTGCGGGAATAGATATGAAACTCTATTTTCTTGTGTTGGAAGTATGTTTTTTTCTTCTTGCAAAGTATGTTTTTTATTTTTTAAGAATCTGTTTTTTTTTTATTTTATCAGTGTGAGTTTCCAGAACTTTCATTACGTTTGAAATCAGTTCGTAAAATACTTAAATATTCTTGAAAAATTCTTGGATTGTCAAATAAATTTTTAAATTGGTTGCACTACTGCAAACACTACTTAAAAATTTGTTAACAAAATATTTTTATACCAAAAAACTTAACAATTTCTAAATTTTTCTTTAATTTTTAACGAGCTTTAAGAGGACATTGTTTTGGTTATTATATGTTAAGGAAATATCATAAACCCAATTTTATGTGCAAAGAATAATATAACTTATAATAAAAACAATAGAACTATAGTTATATTTTAGATAGAAGATTTTGCAAATTGTATTTTCTTGTGAATTTTAGTTCAAGAAAATGAAAAGTTTACTCTTATGTAGAACATGTACAACTTTCAAAATTTTTGCATTTTGATTTTAATTTATGACTTATAAATTAATGTGATTAGAGTTGGACTTGATATTTTAACGCGTTTGAGGGCGCCACGAATTAGGACCTAATGAACTAGAACCGAAAAGCAAAAAATGAACTAGGACCTAAAAAAAAATTAAAAAAATTTGTAAATGAACTAGGACCTAAAAAAAATTAACCAGAACCTAAAAAAAAATGAACTAGAACATAAAAGCGAAATGAACTAGGACCTAAAAATTTTAATTTTTTTTTTTAGGTCGTAGTTCATTTTTATTAGGTTCTCGTTCATTTTGTTTAGGTTGTAGTTCATTTTTGTTAGGTTCTAGTTCATTTTTTTTAGGTTCTAGTTTATTCCTTTAATTATACAATCTTGAATGTTTTTTGATTGTTTCAAGGTTATTTGGCTAATTATTCAGTCTATCACAGGGAATACTTGGAATATTCGTCTAAAACAATTTACCTATAAACAATTACATATATGCAATATATTCAATATGCAAGGTGGCTTAAGTTGTGAAAAAGAAAGGTTTTAACACCTTTTTCAAAAGAACACGCGTATTCAGAACACGCGTGGCGGCCTTCGCAGGTCTTGCGCGCCCTGCATGCCTGACATCATTTCTTTGAAACAAGAACTTTGTACCAAACACAGTTCTGAATTTCCGTGTTCTTTTGGAAAAGGTGTTAAAACCTTTCTTTTTCACAATTGAAGCCCCGTTGCATATTGAATATATTGCATATTGTTCTTGATTCATGTCTTATTATTAAATATTTTTCCATTTCAGGTGTTCACTTCATTTATTAATATATTTCAAAAATTAATTGGAAACTGGCATTTTTTTTAGGTTCTAGTTCATTTTGTTTAAGTTCGAGTTCATTTTGTTTAGGTTCTAGTTCATTTTGTTTAGGTTCTAGTTCATTTTGTTTAGGTTCTAGTTCATTTTTTTTTTTAGTTTTTATTAATTTTTTGAATTTAGAAAATTTTTTCTTAGGTTCTAGTTCATTAGCTCCTAATTCATAATTTTTAGGTTCTAGTTCATATATTAATTTTAAAAATGAACTAGAACCAAAAAAAAAAAAAAAATATTTTTTTAGGTTCTAGTTCATTTTGCTTTTTTGGTTCTAGTTCATTAGGTCCTAATTCGTGGCGCCGTGTTTGAGGTGTACTACGAAAGCTCACGAAAGCAAAGAATAATAATAATTAATTTTTTTTTAAATTTCACATAATTTTTATGGTTTGCATTATGATGTATTCATTTATAATAGATGTTATAAAATATTTTTAGATAATTTTTATTTGAACTTTAAATATAAAAATATGTATATACCTAAATAAACGGAAGCGAGACAGCCTTGAAAAATAAATGAAACATCAAAAATTAAAAAATTAAAATATAATTTCATTTGCCTTACATATATTCAGCTTTTAATAAATAAAGCTTTTATAATTTTAATTTATAATTTTTATTTTACAATAAACAAAGTGTCTGAGCAATACCTAAAGGTATATAATTGGATAGCTCATTGACATTTCTTTTTTTTTTACTTGATTTAATTAATAAATTTATGCGAAAAAATATTTTTACAATTCTGATGATAACTGTAACATCAGTCAATTATTTTTTATTACACATTTTTTTATTGGCTTGAAATGTGCAAAAAATTGGTTGCTTCGAAAATAAATGATAAAGTTTTTGTAGTATTATTTATTATTATTATTTTTTTGTTTTTTTCTTATAATTAGGAGCCTGTATTGCATGGTCAGGTATTTAAATTAAATTCCGAAGCCTTCGTGTTAAGTAATAAAAGATGTTTCAGACTTCAAATATTAATTATTTAGCACGGAACAACCCAATGAAAATTTCAACAGTCATTGGATGCATCATATTTTTCGTCAAAATTATCGAAGTTTAAAGCTTATAGTTTTTGAAGCTGCCTTTTCAGTGTCAATATCAATACCAATATAACATATATCTTCTTTAAGTTTTCATTTAGTTATTGACTATTAAAGTAAGTTTTTCTTTAGCCAGAAATAATTTCTGTAAAATGAAAAAAGTATTGGTAATATATTCGATCATAAGATTATTTTTTTCGACATAATGATACCCTTATTTTTCAGACAACATAAGAGGCAGTAAAACATGGTGACCATTGGATTGCACATTAGAAAATCAAAATTAAAATTTTATTTCAATTAAATTAAAGATTATAATTTAATTTGAATTTTATTCAAAAAATATTTTATTTATTTTTAAAATAGCCGGTTGAGCAAAACAAAATAAATAAATAAATAAACATAAATGTCAATCTAATATTTTTTCATTGTTTGTAATTATTAATAAAAAGCTTTAAATTCTCAGAAACCAAAATATTTCTAAAGATTTTGATAAAAAAAATACATATTTTTATGAAGTGTAAATAAATTTAAATATTTTATTATTATTATTCCACAAATTTTTATGTTAAAAAGTTTTTTTTTTTCTTTTCATTTACATAAATGGTGACATTCCTGGGGGTTTTTTTTTTCTCTCTCCCAATGTAGAACATATTTTTTTTTTTGAGATGAAAAGAAATGAAATTAAGTTATAAAAATTTGTGCTATAAAATATTTAAAAAATTTATAGAATTTGCCATTTAATTTACTTTGAAGATATTTCTTATTTATGTAATGGTTTTTAGTTCATTGAGCCGAAGTATTTTGATAAAAAAAAAAATAAAGTAAATAAAAAAATTAAAAGATAAAACATAATTTTGTAATAGAAAGGAATGAAGAAGAAGACAAAATAAAAAATGTATTGACAATTAGAAAACATTTTGCGATGGTTAGAGTTAAGATAAATACTCTAAGAGTGAAAAAAGAAAAGAGTGAAAGAATCTGTAGAAAATTTATTAGAATAGTTTATAATTTTTTTTTTTTAGTTTGGAGGGATTATTATACTGATTTAATATTCAATTTCATAAATGGATCAATTTTAACAAATTTATACGTTTTTGTACACTTTATTGCATTCGACCTTAACATTTTTGGGATTAAATGCTTTTCAATATACATTTTGCTAAAACAAAATTGCCTACAAAATTATTAGAAAATAATTTACTTTCAAGAACTCTAATTCACTGTATAACATAATAACTGAAAATGATGGCATTTATTTTTGTATTTTAAAATATACATACATATCGATGTAATATATAACTGAATGATTTCCTTGAAAATTTATCATAAACTCATTAATAAAACTTTCGATAACCAAAAGTGAAATTGGAAAGTATACAATTTTATTGAAATCATTTCTGGTAAGGATGTAACCATAATGAAGTTTTTCTGTGTTACATTTTACATTATTTGTTTAAGGTTTTTATTTACATCCAGAAGACCTTGTTCAACATGATTCATATTACATTATAAGCAACGTAAATATTTTAGCAAGCTTATTGCTACTTAAAATAATAGGTATATATAAAAATTTTTTTATTTAATATTTTTGTTTAAACTTTTAATTAGAATATTTTAATCAAATTATTTTAATTAGTATATTTGAATAATGTCAAAAAATGCATCAATAAATTTGTATGCTGCTAATTCAATTGTTTACTTTTTGTTAGGCTGAATGATTTATAAAATTGTTTGATTCCACCATTCAAAATTTTCAATGGTAAATTTTATTTATTCAAAACATCTCTTGGACGATCAATTTTTGAATAAAACGAATATTGATAGTTTAGCAGGGGACCTTAATGGCATTGGTCAATATTTTTTAGAACATTAATTTAAGTAGGTAGTTATAAAATTTTAAATTATTTTTAAGGAATATTATTGTTAATTAGAAATTTACCTGAATTATTGTAAGCCCATTAAATTGTTTCCAAATAAAATTTGAAATACTTATTTTTTAATTTTTTTATTATAATTTTTTACTCAGTATTTTCTTTCATACAATTTTTTTTTTGTTGTCAATTAATCATTAGAAGCTGAAATGTTGAAATACTGAATTAATGAATGATTTCAAACCGAAAACGAAATATGTATATCAGTATTGTTTACATTACAAAATAATATTTTATTTAAAATACGAATATTTTGTCAATCAAAATTATTAAAAAAAAAAAAAAAATTAATAAAAAATTAACAATGCATTAAGCTTTCACAAAAATTTCTTTTGACAACATGATTTTTATTTAATACTTAGTAAACAGAAAAAAAAAATACCCTTTTAAAATCGAACCCTTTCCACCAACAATAAAATCAATGTAATTTTATTTATATCAATTTTTTAAACTTATTTTTATATTTCTTTTTTTTTTCATAAAAAAAAACTTTTCATATTTTCCTATTCAATTTTGTATTAATCAAATTAAGGTTTTTTTTTCCACATAAAAACATAAAAAAAAACTTTTTAACTTTATAAATTTGATTTCATATTTTCATCACTAGAAAAACTTTATGTGACCATTTTTTATGTTCATAAAATTAAAAATAAAATATAATTTGATTTAAATTTGGCATAAAACATAAATAGAGAGAACAACATAAAAATTGTATTTAAGTTATTTTTCTTTTTTCTTTTTTTTTTTTAAATAAAATCTATATAAAAAAATTTAATTTTCCGCTTTTATGTTTCTAATAACCACGTACCGAAGATCAACTGTTACTGTTCTAAAATTTTCATTACTTAAATATAATATCTTAAAATAATAATAATAATAATAATAATGATAGTAAAAGAATTAAGAGATGTTTTCTGCTTTTATATGACTTTTTGTTGTTTCGTTATGTTATACCATTGAGTAATAATATTTATAAGAGGGTCAGAATTCATACAAGTAAATTTCAGAATTTTATTTTCAAATAACTCAAAAATGATGACAATATTTTCAATGTATTGAATAAAATTTCATACTCAAATTGTGTTTATTCTTAATACAATATAAAAAAAAATAAAATTAAGAATAAACACATTTGAGTTAAAACGTTTTACTCAATACATTCAAAATATTGTCATAATTTTTGAAAAAAATTTACTTGTATGAATTCTGTCCCTCTTATAAATATTATTACTCAATGGTTATACCTAGAATGGAACAAATATTAAAATGTTTACAGAGAAGGTGATTGATTACAATTTCTATATTATTCGAGGCAAGTAAAACTGTATTATTATTTAAAACTGAGCAGAAGGGAAGAAGTTATGTCTAAGCTCGGTTCTATTATATTAAATCAAATAAATGTGAATAGTTTAGAAATTTCAATCCCATAGGTTTTCATCTTAAAATGATAACTACAAAGACACTAATAAATAGTTCTACATAAACAATTATTTTTCCTTAAGAGAATTTTTATTTTCTCTTCAAATTAATTTTCTTGAAAAAATTATTATACAAGTTCAGTATATAACACTTAAAGATTTCATGCGCTCTGGACCAAAATTCATGATTAGAGAAAAATTAAGAAATTTCTATTAAGCACATGGTTTATCAATTGTTTATTTTGATTTTCACTTTTTTAGAAATTTTGTATGCAATGTATATTTAAGAAAATATTTTACACAAACATAAATATATATTATGTATATGTAAACTACATTTATAATACATTTTATAATAATTCTTAAGATTTTAAATATAGGGTATAAAATGTAATACCCAGTATATAAAATTATTTTATTATTTTTATAGGTATTTTTATTTTTAAAATTATCATCAAACAAGTGGTTAATTAAAGAGATTTATTAACTAAAAATTTTCTAACTTAATTTTTGTTTATTTTTTGAATAGCAATAATTTAGCATTTAGTTTTTGGTTTTTCCTTAAGAATTAAAGAAAAATTATTTGTAAAATTCAATTAGAAGAGCATCAAATTTAATGTGTTTATTTAATGAGTTCATTTAAAACCTTATTTTTTATGTACCGATAATCTTTCATTTTATTCATTTTTTATTACTTAAATAATTTTTTTTATTTTAAATCAGGAAACGAAAGTTATTATTATTGCTCGTCTGCTGAGTATAATAACAGTGTTTTTGTAAAAGTATATTTTTGAGGAAAACACATTTAAGGTTTTTGAAAAACCAAAATTTGTAATAAATTTAATAGAAAATATGAATGCAATATTGTCATAGATGTCTAGTATCAAAATTTTCAAGAGTTTCGTTAAATTGACCATGGGGAATCCAATGGTGTTATCATACACTGTTATTGTACTGAACAGATGAACTATGGCTTTATGCTTTATTTCTGTTTGTTTCTCTTCAACGAAAGACTTTGATTCTTAATAAACTATTCTATTTAGAAATTGATAATTTTGGGACTTTTACTAGATTTAGTTTGTTGTGTGGCCCATAGTTGTAATATAAATTTTCACAAAAATATGAACACAATTGTACGAAAGTATTGAAACTTTTGAAACTTAAATAAAAAGTTTTCTGAAGAAGAAGTTAGGTAATTAAATAGGAAATAAAATTAAAAAAAAAAAATATTTTTTATAAAGTATAATCCTAAATTAGAAATTGAAACAAAAAATATAATAGTCCCTAATTTTATAGTTTTAAGACTCAATCTAAGAAACATTAAAAAAATTTCCATAAACCAAAAAAAGAAAAGAAGTAGAATAAAGTTCAAGAAAAATTAATTGAAATATTTTCAGTCAAAGAGTTTTCCGGTTAAAAATAAATTTTGAATCACTGTTTTTATTTTTTCAAAGCTTTATTTTTTTGCCATCTTTCCATCTCTTTAATAATTTTTTTTGTGGTTAAAGGTTCAACAAACAAAATATTTTACAAATTTGTAACATTTGTTTCTGAAATATCTTTATTTTTTATTTTATCAAAAAAGGATTATAAATTGGCAAACTATCTATTATGTAGATATAGAATAATATGTTTTATCGAATATTGGTTATAAAACTTTTGTATTTAGGATTTCCTAGCATGGGCAACAAATTTAGTGAATACATACAATTTAAATGCTCTTCAAATATATTTTCATTAAAACAAGAATTTAACTTGACCAATAATGCACAAGATGAGTACAAACTCGGTTAGAATTAAACATACAATTATGTTTACATTTCGTAGCACATTTTTATGTAAATCGACACTTTTATCAAGGATATAAACTTTTTTTTTTGAATTATAGTAAGAAAATTAAAATAGTAGAAGGGTTGATTGATCGAGTGGAACAATTGTTTCAATTTCTATTCAATAAGACTGAACGACAGGAACAACTGGTTCAGAAGATATAAAGAAGGAAAATTTAAAATGATTGCAATAATGTAAAAATATTTTAAATAAATTTTTATTATGTACTTTTGATGAAACTATTCGAATATTATTATTGTTAAATTTATGAATAGGAAATAACTACATATTATAATAAATTTTTAATAATATATAAATTGTATCTTCTTGGTAAATTTATATATTATAATATCTTTTGTAACTTCTTTTTCTTATTGTATCACGTAGATATTTTATTTGATACATCTCTACATATACAAAAAAAAAAGGAATCTCATTATGTATGTAATAATTTTATTATACTTATGTCTATTCTATACTTATAGTATAATACATACATCTAAATTTACATTACACAACATATATCTTGATATAAAAGACACGTAATAATAATAACAGTTAACTAACATTACAGCCCAAATTCAGATGTTGAGCCTAAAAAAAAAGAAACTATTATATAAATTTATGTTTTTTTTTTAAAGTAATAGTGTTTTCATTAATTTTTTTAATTTCCGGTTTTTTGTTTGTTTAGATTTAAATCTTCAGATGTCGGAAAAATTTAAATTTCTTGTTAACAATATTAATTAAATTGATGTAAGGTTAAATTTAGCATAAATTAATAGACATTAAAATGTGAATTTAAGGAAGATACGACACTCATAATAGCGAAAACGTAAGAAATTATGTAAATGGAGAGAACTTGAAATTTAAGTAATGCTTCCTAGATTTTGAAAGCTTGCAGTATTAAGAGGAAATGTTAAATTATATATAATTTAAGTTTTTAAAAACCACTATTTTGTATGAATCTATTTTTAACTAGAGCAATTAATTCGTGTACTAATCATTATATTTAAAGGACCACACAACAATTTAATTGTGCTATAATACAAATTTATCATTACCACTAAATCTAATTATGTGTAATACATGTAGCACCTAGATATGTATATTAAGAAGCATAAAACCTTATTATAAAATGTTCCATATATAATAACTAAATGATCTAAAAAATAAACAAAATAATCCTCTGATTAGGTGTTGAAAACTTTTCCTTTTTTGGTTTTTTTTTTTTTTTTTTTAGTAATTTTATCTATTTACTTATTTATGAGCAATTTGTTACATAACTTCTTGATGCTAATGTAAGCATTTTCAATGGGATATTTTTCATATTTTAACATTATTATTACTCTCAAAGTATATATATAACAACATAATAAAGTCCGAAGAGAAAAAAAATAAAATAAAAAATTAATTTTGCTGAAAGGGGTTCTATTACATAGAAATATTAAGGTGCTTTAATAAAATAAATGGTGAAAAATTTAATCTTCCATAAACAACCTATAAAGAGGATTCTTTCATTTTTTTTTGTGTTTTTTTTCTTCTTCTTCTAATGTTTAACAAAATCCTTTGCGAATACATTTCCTACGTGATTTGAAGTTAATAACTTATTAAAGTTAAAGCATACAAAAAGTGAAAAAAAAAACAAAAAAACAACTCATCTAAAGGAAATTTATGTTGTAATTGCAGCTAAAATGAACATATAAATCATTTAGTTTATTTAATTTTAATGTGGTAATGTACATATATAATATTTATTTTTATATATACTTATTATAGAAAAAGATTTTTTCTTTTTATTTAAAAGCTACGCGCGTTTTAGAATAAATTTTAATCATTATTTATTTACCTAATAAAAAATTGGTTTGATTTATAATGTTATCCTGGAGGACGTTTTTTTTTAGAGAGGAATATATATATATTTTATTATTATATATTGGATTATATATATTTTTAAGAAATTTATTAGATTAACACTTTTTTGGTTGAAATTTTATTCTGGAAAACAATTATAAATCGTAATTTTAAATATAAAATAAATGCCAAATATTTAAGAAGTTCACTGAAAATATAAAAATATGAATGAAATTTACTTTTTAACCCTTTTTAAAAATAAATTTTTAACCCTTTTTAAAAATAAAAGTAAAAACTAGTTTTATTTCAATTTAATAACATAAAAATCTTAAAACAGAAAACTTTTCAGATGAATATGATTTTGTGTTGGAGCGAAATAAAAGTATTGACCATTCTAAATAATATTTCTTCAAAGAGGAAATAAACTAAAACGCTCGAAAATGTTTGTCACTTTATATTAAATTTATGTTAAAGGACGCAACCTATTTAAAAAATTTTTTAAGAATATTAATTATAATTATAAACTCTCCGCTTCCAGAGTGCCCATAATCACGTACCAATCCAGCACAAGTTTAATCGAAAAAAAAACGTGTTAGAATCAACCTCTTCCTTCGAATCGCCGATTCAACGTGTAAGAGGGATTAAACGATTAATTAGCCAGCTTGCGATATTAATCATACCTAAGTATCAAAAGTAAAGATTATTGCATATGGGAAATTTTCCTTTGTCGCAATTGAATAATGCTTTCCAGAATCCATTGGTAGAAAAAAACATAAAATCAGAAAATATATTAATTATTTCAAATATTTTCCGAATTGGCTTAAGTAAATGTATCTTAATTTCACATAAATAATATATAATTTATAATGAATTTAAATACATTTATCAGTCTCTTCTACGTTTATTTTCACCAATATCTTATAATCCACATTTGTACTTATACGGTAAAAAGAAACGATAAAAGGACAAAGTTAAACGAAAATTTTTGAAAAACTGAAATATTGTGATAAAAAATAAATAGTTTCTACTTTATTTAAAATCAAATGCACAAACCCGAAAAATCTTCATTGATTCATCAACATTAAACATGTTCCCAGTATTAGCTTTTAAAAGCTTAAGAGTTTTATTTTTTTTCATAATCTAAAAATTTTTATGAATTGCGCTTGTCAGGAAATCATCAATTAATGTTATGACGAGAGCAGCTGTTCAAAATAATATAGAATGAAAAGTGAAAAATTTTATTTTAGAAAGAGATAGACCGTAAACAAATATGCAATACGTATTAGGAAAAAACCTTAATGCACTTTATGTTGTGTGCTTATTCAAAAATATTTTTTTACATAAAAAGAAGAAAATTTTTATTTTGGATATTTAGAAAATGTTTTCTTTTATATATATACTTAAACATTGAAGTTTGGAATATGATTGTAGATCTACCTTGCATTTATGTGTTAAATTTATTAATCGGATGTTAATGTAATAAGTTTTACATCTCACTTAATATTTTTAGCTTAAATGTTATAAAATAAACTACTTGAAAAATAAGGTCGCTGATTCTGTGTTAAAAAATAAAATTTAGGGTATTGTGCTTGTGATTTGCTCTTGTATGTATTAAATGGTTCAGAAGGTGTTTTCAACTATAAATTTAATAAAGACAAATTACCTAGAAGTTAAAAAAAGAATAAAAATATTCTGAAATAATTGTAATAAACTTTTCCATAGACACTATAAAATAAAAAGTGTATATTTATTTTATCCCCAATTTTATTTTGCCTATTTTTCAAAAATATACCTTTTTCATAATTAGAAAGAGATGGGTCGTAAACAAAATTGTAGAAAATTAAAATAAATATTAAAAGCTTTAATGAACCCGGTGAAATTTTGAAATTGGTTTGGTCATGCGTATTTATTTTTATTTTTGTTCAGCTGCTAAAAATCGTCATCGAAATTTTTTTGTGATATTAAACATTATAGATACGCAAAAAATTTCCAAGGCCTTTAAAAAACTGCCTACTGGTAATGAAATTATGTAAAAAAAAATTTTATGCACTTTTATGAGTTGAAATTTTTTTCTTGGTATTCTTATAGTGCACAACTTTTATCTATGCGTTCATTAGCAGCGCTTTGCAAAAAAAAAATTAAACTAATATCTTCTTTTTTTTTATATTATTTATGAATAAAGTTTTACACAATGTCATCTCTGTGTAGGCATAAATGCGGAACATATAGTTATATAGAATTTTAATTATCCTGGAATAAAATTAAAAAGTTTATTTAAGAAAATTACCACAGACTTTTGAATATTTTATAATTTCATTATGAAGTTTCAATTAAATATTAAAAAAAAAAATATCCATAAACATTTACTTATTTCGCGTTTTATATCTGTTAAGAATGTATATTGTTTCTTGTGTTCTGTTAAACATTTAATTTAGAACGAGATTAGAATAAGTCATCAATATGCGTACTTAAATAACAAATTTACATAAATAATTTGGTTATAAGCAGTGTGCACTTCAAGATTTTTTAATAAGTGCGTACAAAAAATATAAATTTTCTTTAGTAGAGTATAGTAGCCGTCCGTCTGTCTTATCACTTTTCTCACACTAAAATACTTCTGGACATTAAACTATTTGGCCGATTACCATAGCATCAATGCCAAAATATGTTTACTAAAACCTATAATTCCGGGTTTTTAGAGCTAGAAGCTGACCAAGGTTTAAGTAATTTTGGATTCGGATGAAAATTAGAGAATACGCGCAGACATTAGAGGCCCAAAAAAAAAATATCTATTACAGATTTTGATAAACATTTTTAGATGCAGATCAACTGACGGTCCTCATACTTCATTTATAAGATGCTGTTCAATATTTTTCTATCTTTTTGACGAAAAATTATGTAAAAAATATTATTTACGCATAGATGTATGAATGTGTAGGTATACTTTTTTTATTTTCGTTTCAATTCATAAAAATTATGAGAAAAAATGTTTTTATATTTAAACATTTTTTATTTTTTTTTTTGAATGGCACAACGTACATATGTTGTGCTCACGTGTCTAAAGCTAAAACAAAATATACAAGGGAAGGTAATTTAAATATAAGAATAAATGAGTGGGTGGCCAGTATTTGTTGTATAAAATGTAAATAAATAAATTATAAAACGTGTTAAATGAAGATAAATTTATCATTCATTCACATACCATGACTCAGAGTAAACGGAGCTTACTGAAGCTTTCTCACTTCGGTAAAATGTTTAATAAAATGCAATTCCATTTGAAATGTTGAACTTTTGAATTATAAATTTAAAGTATTTAGAGGAATCCTCATGTAACCATTATTAAGTTTTCATAGTTAAATTCAATTAAATATTATTTTTTTTAAATTAATAAATACTAAAATAAATAATATTTCTTATTATTTTTATTTTATTTTTACTCTAAGTTATTATTATAATGTTAAGTATTTATTAACTTCCAGAAAAATATAATTATAATATTTTCTTGTTAATAAATGAGTAATACAAATCTTATTAATTCTAAAATTTTTATCATGTATTTTTAGATTGTTTACTTTATTATAACCATTGAAGGAATTGCCGAATTATAACTACTTAATGGGAAAAAAAAATTAAAATTAATTTTAAAACGCATTGAATTTTATTTAGCTTCGTCACAAATACTAAAAAAAATAATTTAATTCAAATTTTTGCACAACGGCGACATTATTTTTATTATGTATTGTGCAAAACAAACAATTGTTATAATTTTATTTTGTATATACTTAATTTGGTATATTTTAAATAAATTAATAAGATAAACATAAATCATAATATGTTAGACATAATTTTGTTATATAGATGTATATAATGTTGTTTTTGTTTTTTTTCACAGAAATAAATATATGATTTTGATTATTCAGTTTATAATACACACATAGTGTGATAATAAAATTGTGAAACTGCTTTGAAATTTAAACAAACTGTATACCAGCCAAATGACAAATTATTCAATTTCACTTATCGGTAAAAAAAAAGAATTAACTTTTACGAATAAAATTAGAATATAAAAGTATAAATACAATAGAACATATAACATTCGATATAGAAGTCACCTGTATATACAAGTAAAGTGAAAATGTTAATTATTTCAATTTCAAAAATTATTAAAAATCATCAAAATGTTTATTATTTTCTTCTGAAGACTGGATACCATCTAGTCTGACAGCGTTGCTTTTAATTTTCTTTCAAAGGTTTTCATATTTATAAGTTCAAAGTTTAGGTTTATCAAAATATTAATGACAAATTAGATATCTTTTTTCGCATTTTTTATTAAATTACTACTGATTGCAAGTATTAAATAAATAAAATAAAATATAAAACATATCCAAAAAATTAACATGAAGATAAAATTGTAGGTATATCGAACAAGTTCGGAGACATATTTGAATCATTATATAAAATCTTTGAAAATAATAACCCCAAACACTTTATTGCCGCACTGTGTAATTTAATTTGAATATAAAAATTTTTTTATTTCTTTTAAATTGCAGATTTATAGCTACAAAACTATATTATTAATAATACAATATATTTTAGGTAGGGAAGTTGAAAGATAAGATTTTGAATTCAATTTGATGTTTTGTATTCATTTCCTTCATCTTTTGCTTTTATATTAGGTATACGTTATTTAGACAATGTTTGCCTTTACATTTACAACAGTAAGTGAATAAAATTGGTTTTAAAAATTTGCTATATTACTTTAGTCACGTATAACACTATTTTTTTAGAACGGTCTAAAGAGAACATTTATTTTACAAAACTTTAAAAATTTGTTTATTAAAAGATCTGAAAGAAAATCGTTGTTTTAGTTTCACTTTATATAATGCTCGTTGTCCCAGTAATTTTTTTAATATGCAAATTGAAGAAGAAACTAATTAACATTTATTTATTTATTTATTTATTTATTACAAATGCTTAATACAAGCGAAAAAAAATCCTTATAATAATATTAAAAAAAAATAAAAAACAAAACACATCTTGCTTCTATGCAATTAGACATTAAATTCAGTTTTTTGTAACATTTTTTTGCTATGGAAATTTTTGAAAATTTTGTGCGAAATTACAATGTTACAACTTTGTGTATATTTAAAGCAATTAATTTAAAATGAAACCTTGCCAAAATGAGATAAAATTATAGTTTGATTGTCAATTGAGCAATCTTTTTAATAAAAACTGTTATTACTTATTTAAATTTTTTTTTTTATCGCAAATATTAATATTCATATGTTGGAGGATTATTATTTTGAAGTATAAAGCTTTTTAGGTCTTTTATTAAGTGCAATCAAAATGAATATTATATTTATTTGCGAAAGAAGCAGGAAATTTTTGCTTGATTTAAAAAAAAAAAAAAATTTAGTTAGTATTTTTCAAGTATTTATAGGTATGTGACATAAAAATGTATCTAAAAGTTACTAATAAGATAGAAAGTTTTTAATTAGCAATCTTATATTCTTTTTCTTCAAATTATTTACAACTATCATTATTTAAACAATTTTTTTTAATTATTATTATAAAAATAATTTTTTTTGTTGGTTTTTTTATTATTTAATTTTTGCATAATTTCAGTCTTATTTTGATTTACATATTCTTATTATATCAGAAAAATCATAGTTCTTAAATAATATATTCACTTTTAAATGTAGTTTTTTAATGACTTTGTATGCCTACAAAATTGCTAATAAGTAGTTATTATAATTTTAAGTAGTTATTACAATTCTAATTCGTTTAATGTATTCTCTGCGTGCGTGACGTACAACAGATCGTCGACGCATTATCGCAATAAGCCAAAATGGGGTTTTTAAGTTTGTTATTGAAAATTCAGGAAAAACTAATTTAGAAAAATCTGTCACTTATTGAATAATTAAAAAAACAAATAATTATGTTTACTCAAAATATATCTTTATTATAATATTATTAATTTTTAATTTGAAACAGTATTGAAAGTACTGTAAAAACAAAACTGTTCTCGTTCAACGTTGTGAAAACGCATAATGTAAAAGGGCCCATTAATATTATTTTTCTTTTTTATATTAAATGTATATTATTTAAATTTACATGTAGTATAAATTATTGCCAGCAATATAAATTGACGAAAAATTGCTCTGAGAACTTTTCAACTTTAATAGCTTATTAAAATATCAAGTTTTATTAGACTTACAACTGAAATTTATATATAGTTTCAGTTTCTTATCAAATGTGATGCTATCAAATTGTTAAAACAATTTAAATGTGAAAATTTTTTTAAAAATAATATTTTGAAAAAAAAAATTAAAAATTAAAACTGAAAAAAACTACAAAAGTAAAAAGAAAATTATTTATAAAAATATATCCTTCCTTAATAATGATAATTTTAATGACGACCGTTGTGAATTTTATTTAAAATAAAACATTAATAATTAAGTTTCTTGTTTTTGGTGCCACTCATTGTACGAAAAATACAAAGATAATGGCAAATAAAGTTCATTAGTGTATAATTTGAAAATAATAATATTTTGTTCGCATCGTTTGTGTGCACGCAAAATTTCCAATTAATATTGGGGAAAATCCCACTATAATATAAAATGTATTTTTAATAATAAATTTTATTTTTATTCGAAACTTATTACAAGATGTAAATCGATAATAAAAAGGTAAAAATAGTTCAATATAATTTTATAAAATTGGCAAGTATGGATCAAATATTCGTTTAATATACCTTTATTGGCTTTATTAGACAATAATTTTGAGAATTCTATAAGAAAAACAAAAGAAAAATTAACTAAAAATAAGTTCATATTTCAAAAAAATATTAATTGAATAAGTCGTAATTGAAATAATGCATTTTGTCATATGTGACAAGTGTTAAAAACCTTTTTTCAAAGGATGATAATAGCTTTTTAGTTTTAGTTGAATAAGAAAGTTATTTTTTTTTAAATAAGAGTATATAGAAGTTTAAATTGGTAGACGAGAAAATATTATATGAAAAAAAAATATGTAATAGGCTTAAAAAATTATTTTTATAATGTTTTGCATTATTTTAATTGATTTTATTTATTAATAATAATTGATTGTTGAAATATACAATAAACAACATTTATATAAAGTTCAACCGTCACAAAACATGTGAACACATATTAGATTAGAAGAGCATTTGCATTTGAATTATTGGAGAAAATTCAATCAGTTCAGTCAAGTTTTTATCACTTTTATTGGAAAAATTAAAAAATTAATAAGGAAAAAGCCTTAATTGATGTTTCTCTAATAAAAAAAAAATTAATAATTTATAATACTATTTAATTAAATAAAAATAAAATATTTTTCCTATTAAAAATTTTAATTTTGCGTGTTTTTAACATATGTTTTATTAACCAAAAAGTTAAAAAAAAAACATATATTTTGTTATATGGATTTTAGGTATACAATGTAACTAAATATATATTTTTGTTTATTTATTTATTTTCTTTTTTAAGAGGAGATATAAAAATAAATTCTTTCAAATGTTTCATTGTAGTAATTGAGAAAACACTGTGGGATTAAAACAGTGAACATATTTTTTTAATCATTTAAAGATTCTTGCAATAAAATAATCAAAAACAAATATTTTATTATAATTAAAACACCTTAATTTTTCCACATTTTTTGGTAATTATAAATGTTGATTGTCATTGATGGTTTATTATTTTGTTTTATAAAGAATAGAACTATATCGTCTGCTGAGAAATGAAACAATGTAGGTATAATGAAAAGTATAGTTTCGAGTAATTTCAGTTTGAAGATTTGAAAATTAAAAAAACGTATGCAAAAATATCAAGTAAAATTTTCATCTAAAAAAAACATGTTAATTAACATTACGAATATTGCAAAATAGTTGTACTTATAAAATCGAGTACGAGGAATCGAATGGTGATATTATCTAATAATGACGTATAAATATCATACGTTGTTTTATTTCTTAGCAGACGATATTATGGTTGTTATCGATTAAATTTCGATTATTTTAATTGAATATAATTTGAATTTCAGAGCAGTGAATTTTCTTTTTAAATTTTTTTCATTATCGTAATACCGCTAAAATGTCAACATCATTTTCATCTCTATATATAATGTTTGTTGAGACATTGATAAATTAAGAGCGAAAATATACAAATTTGTCCTCCATTCCGGTCATTTTCTTTGACATTAATTTGGTGATTTGCATTAAAAAAAAATCAAATGAATCTTTAAGAATTTAATGATATTATATTTAAAATTAGAAAAATATGGGAAAATTGGAAAATCATGTTTATATGTTTGAATCACTTCGTTTATTTTTTGTTTTTTTTTTATTAATTATTTGAATTAGCTTTTGATTAATAATAATAATAATAATAATAATTTGGTGAATCAATTTCATCAGGACTCTTCATAATGTAATTTTATTATCGAATTGACCATACTTCACGAAAAAAAAATTATATAATTATACTTTGAAATAAGATAAAATACCTCAGGCGAGATAAGTAAATCAATTGAGTTAGCTTCGGGACGTTATTGAAAGAAAATTTCGCTTTTAACATTTTAATGTACAATGTAAATATTATTTATGTCTACATACATTGTAAATTAACAAAATGTTATTAAATCAAAAAATATGCTAATTTTTTTAACTTTTTTAGAACTAAAATATTTATGTCTTTCACTACAGATGTATTTATGATTTTGGCATTTTTAAGTTACAATTATTTTTTTTTCTATTTGCACAAGATTTTTCATTATAAATAAATTGTATATTTAAAAATATGTCACGACACAAATTATTGTATGCCAAAAAAGAAAATTCTTAAGATGCTAAAGTTTCTCAAATTTTTCTTTTTTCGTCATACAGAAAAGGAGCTTAATTTTATTTATTTTTCTTTTGATTTTTTCTCTTCTTTTTACTGAAATTATATTTTAAAAATTGTTTTTTTTTAATTTTTTAAAAATAACATGTTCTTATGAAATAGTCAAATAATTATGTATTCATTATAAAAATTTAGTACTAAACATAAATAAATGAAAATACAAAATAAATAAATAATAATAAAAAAGGTACGAAAATTTTATTTTGTTTGTAAATTAAAATTAGGAAAATTTTTTGTTGTAAAATATTTAGGAGAAATATTTAATTACTGGCTTTCTAAAGAGAGAAATTTATGCTTGCGTTTTATGTTTACCCTATAAGCTTAATTTAATGTCGACGTTTCTTGAAAGCGCTATAATTTTATGATTTTAAACCTTGTTCGCACCTATTTTTTTTTTAATGTAATTGTCAAATTCTTTTCAGTTCTCAAGAATGAAAAGTACTTTTAGAAGTGGAAATTTCAATTTTTTTTCCGAAAGTATTTGTAGGAGCGATAATAAGAATAATTCAATGAAATTGTCTAATTTCTTCTAAAACGTAACAACACAAAAGATAGAAAATTCAAAATCCTTAACAATAATAAATTCTTATGTAATTTTTTTTTTTAAAAGCCAATGAACAAACACTTTTAATAATTATATAATTTTGAAATTTATTTAAATTAAAATTAAAATTATAATTCTTTAATATTTGTCAAACCTTAAAAACTAATTAAATAAAATCTTTATGTTTTTGCATTGGACGTGCAATTAAGATTGAAATGTTGACGTTAAATTATATACAAATATATATCGTTCACTTCTTTTTGCTCGTTTTAATTATCAAATTTTCGTTAATTATTTTAAAAGAAAATATAACCCCATAGAAAATCATTCAATTTAATGCAATTGCCAATAATTTTAATTTTACCATAACTTTTTTTTTTTAAATGAAATTAAAAGAAAATAAAAATATACCACAAAGCGAAAGGAGAAATCATTAATGAACTTGAGACCTAAGCAAACGGTTTGTTTTCATTTAAATCTAACGAAGCGGTTTAAAAATACTTAAACAAAAAACTATATATTAACATATTTATATTTTTATTTATTTTTTTTTTATTTTAATGCAATTCATTAAAAAAAAATATATATATAACATTGTATTATTTCTATAAATAAATGAAATATTTCGGAAGAATAAATTTTTTCGTAATTAAGAAGCTCGACATCTTTTTGTTGAAGAAAGTTCGAAGTGTGCAATCAAAAATTCAGTAAAAAAAAATTTGCGCGCCAAAGCAGTTAAAGGTAACTTTTTTTTTTTTTATTAAATTAATGAAAATACCAATTAAACACTGATAAATAGTAAATTCCAAATGAAAATGTGTATAATTTTTTTTTTTTAATTTCCTAAAATCAATAATAAAAAAAAAAAAAATTGAAAACTTAATTTAATAATAATAATAATATTGAAAATATATTTTTTTTATGTTATGCAATAAAATTGTAAAAAAATAAATATTTTTGGCTTATGAAATAGTTTATTTTTTTTTCGTTCTCCAACTTATTAAAAAAAAAAAAACACTACATTTTCCCTTCAGATATTTTATTTATGTAAAAATTGTTTACGGAAAAAAAAAAGACTAAAGAAATAGAGAATATTTACAACAATTAATCTATATCTTGTTATAGATTTAGATTCTAAATTTTAGAAGTACAGTAACAGTGTAGTGAAAAAAAAAAAACAGAGGAAAATCAGCTAGATTGTAATTAAAATTGCAGAATGTGCTGATTAAAAATATAATAACTCGTCCAAAAATGTATAGCAAATAAATTGTAACAAAATTTGACATGCACCAAAATTATAGTTTCCTTTGTTTTCTAGCTTAGAATAAATAACATAAAATATATATAAATATATACAATGAATTTTTTTAATTTTTATATAAAATGTTGCTATAATCGTATATGTATATATTAAAAAGTAAAAGTACGATCTATTTTTCCTTTGTTATGACAAATAGCTAATCTTGCTATGTTTACATTGCAAGGAATATACATAAAAATATATTATAAAAAAAACCTTGATTAGACATTCTTTCAAGTTTTCGTCGTAACTTCAAGATATATATGTTCGTAATTTTCGCGTTAATCTTTATAATTCATATGATCTTTTAGTAATCTGACTGTTTTTGAAAGTTTATATAACTACAAAATACTTTGTATGGGATGCTATGTGATTGTTGTGACGTAAAAAAAATTAATTAATATATTTCTATATAATTTTTGAAAGTATACGTAAATGTCCGCTGTGCCAACGATTTCATAAACATTTAATTTTTAATTTAATTTTTCTTATTACTATTTCTTTTTTTTTTATAAATTCCCTTTAACTTAGTTGTATCATTATAAAAGGAATTAAAAATTTCATCGGCTGTTTACTTCTGAGGAATAATATTTTTTTGACATAGGTGTATATTAAGAACAAATACGATATGTTCAACTGAAAATATATTTTACGTGCAAAATTGATAACCAAAGTTACATAAAATAAAACGTATCTTATTAAAGAAACACAAAAACAAAAAATTTAAAAATTGTAACAAAATTATAACGTTAATGACGTCAATTGCGACGTCACAAGATCAATTTAAATTTAATTTAATTTAAATCTAAATTTTCCGTAAATATTTTAAACTACAAATTAATTTATATCTTTTATATTATGAATCTCACATTATGAACATTTTAGGAATCACAACCAAAAATAAGTCAAATTTGTGCAAACATTGTAAAATTTCCAAAAACTACCAAAAAACGGTGTTTTTTAAATTTTGATTTCAAAAAAAGCTGTGCAAAAACAATTAACAAATAATCAAACATAATTTTAAAATTATTAAACAAAAAAAAAAAATAAAATTTTTAATAAAAGAACATTCGAAATATGAAAAAATTGTATTTTTCCTGAATTTTTAGATTTGATCTAACCAATAAAAGAGATTTTGTTTCTACGTTTTCTGAAGAACTTCAATTTTGGGCTAAAAAATAGCTCAACTGGATAAAACACTATCACAAATCACACTATCGCCGACATGATTTAATATTTAATTTTCATTCAAAACAAATATATTTTCCCTATATAATCATTTTATAGGTTCGACTTGGAGTTATATACTTTGTGATTTTTATTTGCATGAAAAGTTTATGACATTTTATACACTTCAGTATTATAATTATATGCATAATTGTAATATTTTGATTTAAAAGACAATAATTTCAATAAAATATTTCCTTATCGATTAATAAATTTTCCTATATATTAGTTTTGCTATGTATTTATTTAAGGTTCAAAATTTTCAATAGTTTCTGTATATTTTTTTATAACAAAAGTTCATAAAATGTGCTTATTTGTTAAATACGTATAATTCTGTTGATTTTTTTTTGCTGCGTTTAAAAGTTTCTAGAAAATAGAGTAAAAATTAGCAATAAACGTGCACATAAAGTATTTTGAGAAAATAAAATCGAAATAATTTAAAAAATATTGAACTCAATAATATCTCCAAAATAATAATAATAAATCGTAAAAAAAAAATACAACAAATATTTTTCTTATGTAAAAAAAAGTATATTTTTGTTATTTTTTTTTTTTATATATTATTAATACTTGTATATATAACTATATTTTTATTTGATTGCAAAAACTTTTATTATTTAGCAGGTAAAAAAGCTAATAATTTATTTTTCTTATTTTTATTTTATTTTTTCAGTGAAAGGAACAAAGTGGCTCCGGAGAATTAATCAAAAAAAAAAAAATAAAATATAGAAAAAAAGAAAACAAAACAAAATAATTATCACAAAATTGAAATAACTAATAATAATTTTTGCGAAGAATAAATAAATTATTAAAATATAGTGCGACTATATTTCATATGAAATTAATAAATAAAAAGGACAATATAATAAATTTACACAACTTTATATAATGTAAAAAAATTTATTGACATTTTTTTCTTCTAAATAAATTATTTACATAGAAATATTACATTATATTTATGAATTTACATATATTGTTTAGAAAATAAACGCAGAAAGTTCTTGATTGTTATACATAAAAAAAATCCTTCAGGACCTTTTTCTTTAAATCTTTGTACTTTTATTAGTGAAATAATTTTTAGAATTTTTAAGCCTTATCTTCAAAATTATAATCAATTAGATGAAATTAACTTGAATTCCATCTTATCTATTAAGAACTTCATACTACACTCCATTATATCATTCTGGAGCCAAAATTTAAATATCATTTTATGTTTTATTGTAATTATTTATTAAATTTGATGATACACAAAAATGCATGATATCTTAAATGAAGAAAATTAACTGCTCCCGATAGACTTCCAATATAACCTAATCCGTAAAACCAGAAAATTTTCCACTATTAAAGAAATTTGCTGAAAAAAATTAAAATTATTAATAAATGTTAGGTTATTTATTAAAGTTGTGTAAATATAAAAAAAAAATTATTTTTTTAATTTCAAACAGAATAAACTTTTTGTAAAAAAAAACTTTCTACAACGGGTCCAAAAAAGAAAATTGTCAAAAATTTACTAATAATAGATTATAAAATGTTGAAAAGATTTTTAAACTGTCAGATGAGGATTTTTATCTAGTGCTAAAAAATTGGAAAAAAAATTATAATAATTAGTATTTTGATGTTTGTGTGTTTGTTTTTTTTTTTGCTTTGAATAAAATAAATATATTTAATTAAAATTGAAGTATTATAAAGTTAATATAATTAGCTGTGATTAAAATAATAATAAATAAAAAAAAAATTAAGTGCCTGGACCAAGGTTATCCAAGTTTTCAACCTTAAGAAGAAAATTTACATAGATTGAAATTTGTATACAACTTTGATTTACCAAAAATATTTAATTTTATGTTCCATTGGGTTAACGCAGTTTTTAATAACGTAGAAAAAGTAAGTATGTAATTAAGTATTTTTTATATTAAAAGAGCATATAGTGATGAATTATTCAGAAAATACTTTCAAAATTGGTAAATGAGGATATAGTGTATATACATTTGAGTTCATTACATTTATGAAGAGAGCAAATTAAAATTTATTTGTATAATATACACCACTTTTTTAACGTTAGTGCAACCTACGCTGGTCCAATAGATAATATTAATGTAATCTTTTTATTAAAACTTGATACGGTATCAATAATGTTTACTTCCACAATGAACAAAAACTGAGAAAAAAAAAGTATAGTTTTGTCATATTTATTTGACGTAAAATATAATATAATAATTATTTTAATAAAACTTTCTGCGATTGAACTAAAACTTAATGAGTTGTATAATTGTTTCATTGGCGTATACACGATAATGAAATATTTTAGTACAATTTAGGAAAATTAAAAAATTTAAAAAATTATTTTCTCAATTTAGAAACAATTGTGTACTCAAATAAATAAATAGGGTCTAAAAGAAATTTGTGGAATTTGATGAAAATTAAACATATGTATAATTCATCACCATTGCTTACTTATTATTATTAAGGGAAATTAAAAATGTGGACATACATGAAGCTTGAATTTTTCGAAACACACAAATCAGTGAAAATTCCTATATTGAAAAAGTTTTCGGATTTCTATATATATACTTTTCAGAGAAAATTCAAGTTTTGTTCACATTTTAATTATTGAATTTTTTGCTCAAGATACAACCAACATAACAACATTATAAATTTATTATGCAACCATATGGCTACCGGACATAACATCCCCGGTCATAAGATCTCCACGATTTCGGTCATAAAATCCCGGGGATCTTATGACCGATTTAAACGGTCATAAATCCCAGGGATCTTATGACCGATTTAAACGGTCATAATTTCCAGAGAGTTGCGGCCATAAAATCCCGGAGATGTTTTGACCGATTTAAACGGTCATAAGATCCCCACGATTTCGGTCATAAAATCCCAAAGATTTTTGTATTGGGATCTTATGACCGGGGATTTTATGACCGCACACCAACCATATTATGAATTTGGATTAATGAAATTAAATTATTAATAAAATGTACGAAAACAATAATTGGAAAAACATATAATGTTTCTACCTACTAAATATTTAATATTGCAAAAAATTTTAATTTTCTTTTTAAATTGTTTTTACATATAGAACATTTTTTTGTATTGATTAGGTATACCTTATTAATTTAAAAATAATAACTAATTTATATTAGTTAATTAACAATAAATATAATGTTAGTTCACCTAATTAAAATTCTGAAGTTAGTTATAGTTTCAGTTATTATACCTGTTCACCATATAAAAACAATCATATAATGCGCCGGGCAGATAACAAAATAAAATTTGGTTAGTGTGCAAAACTAAATAGAATTTTTAATATAATGCATAAAAATTTATATTTCATTCCCAACAATATTCGGTTTTTTTTTTGTGATTAAACTTAAATCAAAACTTTGAATTTACTGTGCTCAGGGTTGGACTGGCTATAAAAATTAAAACGGGAAGTTTTATCCACTTCTTTATATAAAAAAAATGCAATGCTTATTTAGAATATAGGCCCAATACGCATTTCTATAAACACTGGGTTTCTAATTTTTTTAATTCAATACTATATAAAAAAAAGTATAGGAACTGAACGAAAAATTGTAAGAATTAAATTAAGTATTTGTAAATCATGACGCCATCCGTCTATTTTCACTGTAATGGAAAGGAGAATATACCTTTAGCTGTTTTAACGATCAAATCAAGTTACAATAACTCCTTAACAAATTTCTAAATTTTCTGATATCATAAATGTTGCTTTTAATTTTAAAGTTTCTGGGAGCACTACTAACACTATTCAAATATAAACTTTTATGTAATCTTTTTAAATTGATTTCGAATATGGGTTTTGAGCTTTAAATTTTAATAAAACTATTTGAATAAATAATCTATATTCGTTTTTCTTTCCAAACATGACGATTATAAACTAAAATTTTGGAATTGAAAACAGTATTTAAATTATTTAAATCTAAGTCAAATGAGCCACGGAAATCTCATACATTTGATATATTTTAGAACAAAAGAGGACTAGAGAGTTGGAATCTCATCGAATCAATTAATAAATATTTTTTTTACCCTGTTTTCTTTTTTAATTAAAAATTTTTTTGAATATAACTTTCCTGTTTACAGCATTTTCAAAGTTTAATTGTTTAGCACTAAGTACCGTACTTTCGAAGTTATTATACTTCGATTCTTTCCCAAAATCATTTCCAATCAAAATATATTTAAATCAGATTCCATTGTATCTTTAAAATAATTAGTAATAAAAAAATTTAATTTATCGGTCCAAATATTACCGGCCCACCGGAAAAGGTCCCGGTTGTCCCGGTGGGCCAGTCCAACCCTGACTGTGCTTAATCAATTCCATTAATTACCAAAATAAACAAAATTTTCGAATAAAAAATATATTTACTAACCATTTCGAATCGAATTGATTTCACATCTATTAATAGTATAATTGAATTTTAATTAATATACATTTTGAAGTTGATTTTGATTCTTATAACCATTTATATTGTTAAAATCGGTTTACTGTTGATATTAGCGAGAAAAAAAGATATATTTGTATTTTTGAGTGCTTTAGAAGGTAATATATTCAAATAAAACTTATAATAATTATTTTGTCAATATTTCATTTAACTTTGTACTCATCCTTATTAGAATTTTTCTTTTGGTAAATTGGTTTTTAATTTTAGTTACAAAAAAATCTATGTTATATACTTATATATAATGTATATACAATACTTAATAATGTGTATACAAACTTTTTTTGTATTAATTAGTGAAAAAGGTACACGAAAAAGGGTAAATAAACATAAATAATCAAAATTTATTCGACGGAAACATTATTTACACATCGATCGTAAATATTCAAAGTTATTTACATATAATAATTTACTACAACCATTAAATCAAAACAAATTTTCAACTATATACACATAAATGTGATTTATTTTCAATATTCTTAAATAGGAAAAGCTGGATTAATTCGTTTAAAATAATGAAAAATTCTGTTTAGTTACTTCCCGAGAACTTGTTTGGGAAATTTTAAATTATAATTAGATTTTGTAAAACAACATAGCCTTTTTATAGAAAAACGGGGTCGAATCTACAAATTAACCACCTCTTAATTTTTCCTTTTTTTTGCATGTTGATTGGACAATTGTAGAGCTTTAGAAGTTATTCTTTTGTATCTCGGTACCATCACAATCTTATTTTAATATAAATGTATTTCAGTACAATTTGTTAATGAAATACTATCTTTAGTAAATAACTTTTTTAAAATTATAATTCAAATTTAATTTTATTCATTAAAAAGTAAAAAAGAATTTACACTAAATTCTGCCAAATAACTGAAATATTTGATTTTTCGTTTTTAATTATGTAGTTACCACAGATTTACTGGTAAATACTAAATAAATAATAGATTGGCATGTTTGAGATATGATTTTTAAATTTTCTTTTGTTGAATTAAATTTAACAATCTGTGCTGAATTGTTTCTAGTTCATCATGTATCAAATTACTAATTTTTAGTTTTTTCGTATGAAAAAGTTTCCCAGTGTCAAGGTAGAAAATTTTGTGTATTCACTTATTTATTTTGTGTATTCACTTATTTATTAGATAGACGTGTATAAATTTTATATTAATGATGTTCTTTGAATTTGGTTGTTATCGCTATTTTCATTTTTTAAGGAGCCTAAGGTTTTTAATATTAATTTTATCAGTCTGTAACTCAGCCCTTATTTGTATATATAGTTAATATAGGAATGTACTTGTAGTACTAATTTTCTTATTATTATATGTCGTCTTATTAATATGAATGGGAAGAGTAATAAAATTGTCCATTTGTATCCACCTCAATCGATTGAAAATTTTTAGAAAAGTTTTTTGAAGTTTTAAATCTTAAATAAAAGTCAAATAAAAATGTGTATTAAAAATTATAAATTAAGAAAAGGTCTTAACTCAGCTTAAAGTTAAATTTTTATCAAATTATTTAAAAAGTTAAATTAAGAAATTATTCAAAATGTTTTCCGAAAAAATTTATTAATTTTATTTGTTAAAATAAAAATGCAATGTTACAGTTGTAAACATGAAAACAATTTCAAAGAAAATTTCATATAAAAAGAACGTATGTCGGCTTGGAAACTAATGCATAATTTTTTGTAAAACATTCCCTGGATCCAATGACTTGCACCTTGCACAGTATAGCCAATCGTAGTAACAGAATATATAGTTTAAGAATTTGTTTAGAGATATTAACACAAAATTTTAATAGTGAACTTTACCATTAGAAAATTTTTAAATTCTAAATCTTATAAAAACATTTAATTTTTAATTATCTACGCCTTTTCTAAATTTTAAATATTTTGATGCGTCAATATGAATTTATAAAATATATTATCGATTAATCACGACGATGTCATAAATTTATTATAAATATAAATCATCGTATTTATTTTTAAATATTCATGATATTTCTATATTAATATTACACTTGCATGCAACTTAGGCTTTATATATATATATATAGTTTATAATAAATTTCAAGTTCAAAAACATATTAATGTATGTAAAAAATATTTATTTACAATAAAGTGAATAATTTCACATAATGTAGAGGTACTTAAATTTATAATACATAATAATAATTTCACGTAAATTTAACCTCTTGTTTTTTTTTTTTTTCGTACACAAATACTAATAATAATATGCATGCAATAAAATGCATTTAATAATATTGAGAAATAAAATCATTTTGATATTGCATCTAACATTATATGATGTTCAAAAAAAAAAATGTTTTTTTTTTCAAATTAAAAATTATTTATTTTGATATAAAAACTAAGATTATTTGGCAGAGAACTTGAAAAATATAAAATCTAATAAATTTTCTAATAAAGATAATTCAACGCTTCGTTACAAAATTGAATTAAAATTTAAATTTCAGGAAATAAAAATAATGTATATTAAAATTATAAATTTTGTTAAGCTTTAACATTAACCAAGTGCAAGTAAATGCATTAATATTCAAAATATTAAGTTTATGATTGTTCTTCCATTTTTCTTTGTAATTTCCAGGATTTTTATCAGCAATTATTAGGAATTTTTTTTTTGGTAAAATAAAAGTATCAGTTTAACCTGGATAGATATTACAAAAAATTTTATTCGGAAAATTTACAACGAAATTTTCTGCAAATTTATTCTACTATTAAGAGTGGGTAGTACGGTATGTACTTTGATTCTCCGTATATTTCCTACTTACATTCATTTATAATAATTTGGCGAATTTTTCAGCTATAAGCTTGAATTATACTGACGGTTCCTAATATTTTTTTTAGTCACGGACTCAAGGAACATAATTTTTGCCTTTGATACTAATATAACCCTGATATTTAATTTATATTGAATTTGCCAACCGGTTAAGAATAACTATGGATTAGTTGATTTGATGTTGACAGGCGACGTTTTTTTATAAGATCACTTATACAGATCTTCAAACATTAAAAATTATTAGGAATAAGAATAAGAAAATAAATCATTACGAAATATTTTTTTTTATCTTTTCTACTTGTCTGCTCCACTAGATACGTGCCTGTTCAGCTCTGATTTCTATTAATAATATACAACAGAGAAAAAAAGAAGAATTCAAGAAAAATACGATATTTATTGGGGGAGATGCTTGCAGGTTGCCACCCCATAACTTTTTTGATCATAACTGGTCAAAAAATGAACGTATTGTACAAAAAGTATATATAGAGAAAGTAAAATGCTACAATCCTGGCCTAGAAATCATTTGAAATCTCAAAAAATAAAAATTCTATAGCAAATTTTCAAAAGTATCTAAAATCGAACTCTTCAAATTTAGGCTTGCAGGTTGCCACCCTTTGGAAAATTGCTGAAAATTTTGAAAAACTGAAACTGAAAAATGTATCATTTAGAAATGTATTCAAATTTATAGAATTTCACTTGCACCCAGTGGCTGTAAACATAAAGAAATTACTGAAAATTGACATAAAAATAAAATTGCAATATGGTATGGATTCATTCCAAATTTTCATCGGAATCAGAATTCGGTCAAGTTTAAACACTGAAACACAATTCGCGTGAACGGCTCTTCTGCATTTGTGGCACATAATAGAGTTGTGTCTACTTCCGAAATTTTCTTCAAACAAATCATACAGTCATCAGTGCTTTCATCAAGGTGGCAACCTGCAAGCCAATAAAGGTGGCAACCTGCATTCTGACGCAATTTTGTATAATCCATTTAAAAAAATTGCCAATTCATAACATATTTTTAATTTTTAATATGTTTATTGAATGAAAAAGCAAACACAACCCAATTATTTATATTGATTTGCTAATAAACAAGTTCACTTTACGAGCACAGGATAAAGACACAATTTTTAATTTTTAAAGTTTTGAAAATAATAATTCACACTTTGCTCAGTAAGCACTGTGTTATTGCGTCTATCCGCTCCAAAAGTAGATTAAAAGTGACATGTTCTTTTGACGTCGATGTCACTTGGAGTTTACTTTGTGAGACTGCTAGAATGTCAAAATACATCAGTGGTGGCAACCTGCAAGCAGTGGAAACCTGCAAGCCTCTCCCCTACATTATTGTTTTGAGTAATGTACTTAAAATGTAATATTTGGATTAATTTATTTCATCTATATTTAAAATGATATAATTAAATAATTTCTATTTAAAAAAAAAGAAATTATAATAATCATCAACTTATTGTGCAATATATACATATATAACAAATGTAAAAAACATTAATATTTAAAAAAATTTCCGAAATATAAAAATATCTAATATATTTACATTACATTATTATTTACTTATATCCTTATATAATATAGTTTTTCAAAATAAAATAAAAAACATAAAGTCGCAATTCGTGAACTTATATTTTTATCTATAAAATTATAATAACTTTCAATTCGCGCACATTTATTTCCACGAAAGTTAAGCAAAAAGAAGACCCAATAAGCATATTTATGCGGGTGAAAATAGAATTAACTATAGATATTTATTTTTCATAATTTTATTGGGATTTAATTCATAACAAAACTTAGAAAAATATTGATTTGCAGAACTATTTTTAAATTCTATTAAGACATAAAATAAAATAAAATTATGTGTTTAAAAATTAAAAATTTTCTTTGTTTTGTGCAACAATGTTAGCGAAATGGTTAATGTTCTGAAAATTCGAGTGAAAATATAATTAAATTCTTTTTTAAGTATTGGTCGAACTGGTTCGATTGTTTAGAGTTAAACGTTACATTATCCACTTCAGGTTTATAAAATTATGTACTTAGCTGAATTTCGCTTTGGCTTCAACTGAGTGTGATTTCATCCGTGCGTTACTAAAACATTTTGTTTATTCTAAATTTCTTTTAAATATTTTTTGTAAGTCAATAAAGTTTACAACTATAGTTTTCCGAACGCGAAAGAAGTTATTGATATTTTTGAACAGTAGATTTGCATTAACAAAATCGAAAAATCCAATCGAATTAATGTAAAATGCTATTAATGGGTATGTGATATTAAAAATTATTTTTAAAGATCAAAAATTAATTTATTTGATGGTTGGATGAACAGATCATTTGAAATAAAGACTTGTGTATATTGTGTATACATGTGTTATATTAAAAAATAACAAAATATTATTTCTACGTAGAATTTTCGTTAATTTTTATCCATTTTAAATATTTTCGTGCCATAAATTATTATATTTAATTTAAGAAATTTTGATTATAATGAACTATTTAAGTTAAAAAAAAAAAAAAAAAAAAAAAATTGGCAAACATACCTACTTGGAAAATATCTTTTAAACAGATATCGATTATTAGTATTGTCTACGTTAAAATGAAAATATATTTTGACAACAACCTTGGATTCATGTTTTCAAAGTCAATAAAGTTCAATATACAATTCAAAAAAGAATTCTTTTTTTTTTGTAACTTTCGTGATAATTTTCAATTTTTAATATTAATAGGTTTATTTTTTTTTCGTTATAATGGATAATTTATAAAAATATGAAAAAAAATATTCATGTCTTGATTGATTGAATTAAATATAGAATTGGAAAATTACATGTTTAAAAAAAAAAAGAAAAGTTTATTAAATTGTCGTCAATTTATTAAAATTCTTTAGAAAGTTTTAATTTTCTTTAATTTTATGCCCCAATTTTCGTAATTGAAAATCTATAAATTAAGATTGTAATTTACATAGTTAATCGTTGGAAAACTTTTAGAATTTCCATGTTATGTTGTCGAAGTTTTTTAATCAAAGTAATAGTAAGTTATAATAAGACAAAAATATATTATAGATTTTTTGTTATTTATTTTATAAATCAGAATTTTTATTTGGGCTGTCAGCACCTATGAAATTTTTAAATGAAGTTTCTTTTCCAAAAAATGATTATAGACCTCTCCTCTGAAAATAATGACAGAATCCTGAAAGTTCTCAAAATGAAATTTAATCCAATTCTGAGAGAATGAATGTATTGCTCTAGAATTATTAATTTTTATATAAAATTCTTTTTTAATAGATTGTTTAGTTTGTTTCCCATTGAAAATACGAATAAACACGAATCTTTCCTGCATTAAAATGTTTTATTATTAATTTAGGCTCATTTCGATTGGTTCATTTAAATTAAATTTAAGGTACGAGAGTGAGATATGCTACAAGATTATGGGTTGCCACAGTCCACAACGTTGTTGATAAAAATATCCACAGTGCGAAAGTATTTTAAATCGTGTGAAGAAGCTCCATATTTTGTAGAACAATCAATTTAGTTCTTTCTTGGATCGAAAAAACTTTTCTGATTCTAACTCAATACTTAATTATTCTATCTTTGTGCAAAATTTCAAAAATGGGAAAAATATTGAGAAAAAATGTATGGAAAACATTTATATAAAAAATTATAAAATTTGGAAGTTTTCAAACCATATAAAATATTTTGCGGATATCACGATTAGTATCGACTTAATTTAATTACACTATTCCATTTATTTATGAATTTCATGTTATATAACAATATATTTATATTCTATCCTAGGTTAACATGAGTAACATAAAGCTTATTATAATTTCAAGAATAATATTTCTTTGTAATAAAAAGATAATTTTTCAAAAAAAGAAAAACTAATTTTAAATGTTGTGATAAAAGAGAAACACTGAATATTATAATGTATTATATATTATGAATGAACATAACAATGAAAAAATATATAATTTTCTAACAAGCTTCAAGAGGAGAAAATTTTATGTTCTACTATCCCTTTTTTCATATAACATTATCGTTTAGTTACAACAACATTATGAAAAAACAAAAAAATTTTCCTATATAAAGTTTACTCAGTGATAAAAAGCTTTTATTCAGTAAAATTATTTTCACGGGAATAGACTGAGTTTTCTGATTTCATTTGAAAATTAAAACAAAAAAAAAAAATAAAAGGAATAATTATTTTTTTTTTTTGATTTGAAAATTTTATAATAATTCCAAATAATATTTCTAAATTACGATCATCATAATATAAAAAAAAAAAACAAAAAGAAAAAATTTATTATCTTTAAAAGAAGACTGATAATATATTTCTGAAAAATTTACCGGATTGAAATAAAATAAAAAAAAAAGAGGAAAATTGTGAAAAATTATATGTATTATTTATTGATTTTACCAACACAAGAAGATACAAAAAAATTCAATACACACATAAAAGTTCACATTTTATAATAGTTAGCTTTGGGGCTAACAAAAAACACCAAAAACCTTATTGCATAAAAATAAAAATTGTAAAAATTTTGCATCCAACAACAACAACAAAAAAAAAAACATTGAAAAAGGATATCCCACCAAAAATCAATATTTTCTATTTCTCTGGAAGGAATTCTGATTAAAAAAAAAAAGAAAAAGAAAATCATAATCTCATCATTCCTTCACTGCCCTCAAACGGATAATAATATTAAAATAAATTAAAAACAATTAAAATTAAAAAAATAAATTAAAATATACCCTTAAAAAAAATAAAAATAAAATTTGAAGTAAAAAATATTTTTCGTACAAGAACTGAACATTTTAGTTTTCTTCATCTAAACTTGAAAATTTGAAAATTAACAAGCCCAATGACTTCATTTGATTCACACTAATTTACAGAATTAATAGAAAATTAATAGAAAATAAAAATTAATAAAAAACATTAATTAAAATTTATCTATCTTCATTTTTTTTTTTTTTTAAATAATGTTGACCGAATATTATATTAAAAGTTAAAGTTAAACTTAAAGTAAAAATAATCTGAAGAAAAACTTACAAGAAAACAAAGAACAGACATTTGGAATCAATTGTTTAGAATTTATTTTTGGTTTGAGAAATTACCAAAAAAAATTACAACAACGGAGCCATTAAAAATATCAATTTTTAAAGTAGACGTCCAGGACGAACCTACAAAATTCGAACAACAACCAATATTTGCAGGGCGGTTCCCGCCAAAAAAAATATCACCGCATCGGTAACCTTTAATTTTTTTGTTTTCATTATTCAATCAAGAAGAGCAAGAACCACAGAAGAATTTAATTAAAATTTAAATGGAACAACATCAGAATTAAAAAAAAAAATTTTGTTAATAATTTTTTTTTAAATAAAATATTTAAAATTTTATTTTATTTTTAATTCTATTTTTAATGTAAGAGAGTTTTACTTTTTAGTTTTTTTTTGTTTTTATTTTTCTTCTAAACCAAAATTTTCTGCCTAATCTGAGACTTTTGCAAAGATCTGTAACAGAAATACAATAACAAAAAAAAAAAAGAAGAAAAGTAGGGTGTGGCGGGAACGAAGTAGAATTTTATCTAATAAAACTTCAAGTCTAAAGCTCACTGCGTAAAAAATATGGAATAAAAAAAAAAAAAAGTTGAAAGATAAACTCAGCAATATTTAAGAAACCAACAAAATAAAACAGAAAAAAAAAAGAACCAAAATAATAATTTCAAAATTATAAACAAAAAAAAAAAAAAACTTGTATAAGTATTTTACCAATAAGGAAAATTTATGTAGAAGACAAAAATTTGTATTTCTTTATCTTGAGCAAAAAAACAAAAATAAATAAAAATGCAGCAAAAAAATCATAAAAATTAAAAGCATATAAATATTTAAAACAAACAAAATTTATTCTAATTAATTGGGATTTATTCATAAAATGGAAAAATCTGAAAAGTTTTCAGATTATTTATTTGCTAAAATGGGTCCACCAAATGGTACTACTGATTTACCAATCAAAACAACGGAGAATAGCGATGCGCCAGTTGAACGTAAAGGATGGAAAAAAACGTTACATGAAAATTTAATGCTGCTGGTGACTTTATCGGGTGTTTTATTGGGTGTTATCATTGGTAAGAATTTTATTTTTATTTTTATTATAATTTATAATACAATTATATTAACATATATATATTGCGTTTTATCTCTTTATTGCGATGTACAGTAATTATTCAGAACAAGAAGTTTTAGTTTACTTCACAGATTTTAATTTAGATTTTAGAAAATATATTTCTAGCATATATTTTTATGAATATAAAATTTAGAATAATGTAACAGCCAGATAGATTTTTGTTAATATAGAAGAATAATGGAAAAAAAAACGAGAATATAAACTCTTCATTGTTAACTTTTACATAATATTTTACTATTGTGTACTTAAGTTGTGGTATAATAATTATCTACTTTTATGCAATACTATTTTATTTATTCACGGGGGGCTAACTTTTAAATCTCAATGGTATTTATAAATGAAATCATGTTGGTGGACACACGCGTATTTAATAAATTACTTTAACAAATAATCAATGATTAAAAATCTTTAATTTAATATAATGAATATAATGACAAATGAATCTAAGAGATTTTATATTATAGTCATAGTAATAATATTTATTTTTGGTTAATTGTAACAATTTTTTAATACATATTAATAAAGTATTCCCAGGTCTAAATATATCAATACTTTAGTAATATATAGGTATTATGTGTTAATTAACTTTGAGATTATATTGAATATTGACGTTTTTTCTTATCGTAAAATATAATATACAAAATAATATGTTTTTAGATAATTATTGTTTTTTTTATGAAGGTCGAATTAATTATTAACTGTACATTACCATATGTATTATGTACGTTAATAATGTAGTTATTTGAAAGATAGATTAATTTTAGTTAATGATAATAAATGTATGTAAAGTTGACAGGTATCAATAGAATTAAGTTTCTGACAATTTCTTTGTACTCAAATAAATATTACTAGTTATTATTAATATGACATATTACGTTTGAAACACTTACATAGAATAATTAATTATTATTGTTGCCGAAAAACAGGCACTGCCTTTAGTAAGTACTAGGTTAAGGGAATGAAGTTTGTGATATGGATATTTCTTAGCGATAATTTTATCTTAAATTTATATTAACTTAGTAATTTGTTGAAGTAAAAAAATTTTTAAAAATTTTTTAAGTTAAGATAAATCTTTCTTCTACAGAATAATAATTGATATATTTTGATTGGATCATTTATCATGAAAAGTTGTTAACTCAACTTAAAGTTTTATTTTCTTTGTAAACTTTCGCACAGATATCATACTTAAATAATCCTATAATTCAAATATTTCATAAATTCTATATATCTATACATGTTTTATTTTATTGAGAAAATGTTATTAAATACTTGGAAGCATATTAAAAAAATATCAACATATTTCTTCTTCAATGTTTTCCACTTCAAGAATACATAGTTACCAAACAATTAAGCAGCATTAGAAAAATTCTAAAAGAACAAATAAAAAAGTCCTTGAAATTTTATTAACAAAAATCAAAATAAATTTAAGACTGAATAAAATTTGTACGTGGGTTTTATTTACAATTTTCCATTCAATAAAATACTCAAAATTTATACGACGACAAGTTTTTTTTTTTTTAGATATTTTGAATTGAACTATTATTATATTTTAATAGTTTTTTTAATTTGTATAATATGAACTCTAGTTCTTCTTATTCTTTTGTCATGGTACATGGTACAAGGATGTAATATATATTTGAAGAAATATTATATTATCATAGTATGTAATAAAAGTTCCTTGAAAATATATTAAATTAATATTAGTATGGCAACATTTGGATGACTACAAGACCTTTGTTAAACTTTATTTTATAACGTTTTGTTAATTTTAAGGATATTTTTTTGCATAGTGTGCTCTACATTTTTTTTTAATTACAGGTTTTAGTTTACGTCCTTTTAAATTAAGTGAAGATTCAATTATGTTAATTTCATATCCTGGCGAACTTTTTATGCGAGTATTGAAATTAATGATTTTACCATTGGTTATATCTAGCTTAATAGCGGGCTCTGCAAGTTTGAATGCTAAAATGAATGGAAAAATCGCATTAAGAACATTGGTTTATTTTGCAACAACATCGTTCTTTAATGCTTGTCTGGGTATATTTTTGGTGCTATTAATTCATCCGGGTGATCCTGGGCTACATAATGCTGATAATCGAACTACAGATAATCGTGCAGTGAATTTATTGGACAGCTTATTAGATCTTGGCAGGTAAGACAAAATTTTTATTTAAATTTTATTGTGATGTACTTATGGATATACTGTCAATTATGAACAGTGTTGTTTATTTTCTTTCGCACAGATATCATATTAAAGGAATCCTATAATTCAAATATTTCATGAATTCGATATCTACAAAATTATAATTCAATTTTTAATTTAAATACTACATTTTTGAAATATTTCGTAATTTTAATTACAGTTTTAATTTTTTTTTTTTTAGCTCTTTATTTATTTTGTATAATTTTAAATGTATAAATTTTTCAATCATTATTTTGAACATTTTTGTAAATTAAAATATTTTGTCAATTGTATTGTCATAGAAATCGACCCTCTTTCTGTTTAGATGTTTTTCAATAATTACTTATTATTGATGAAGAATATCAAGTTACTAAAATCATATAGCGAAAAATTATTCAAAAATTCAATATCTAGTTATTATAATACACAGATATCTCTACATATTTAAAGCAAAAAAAAAATTTAGAACATTGAACACTGAATAAAGCTTCATAAATAAAGCTCATGAAAACTTCAGAAATATAGAATATATATTTTATGTATTTTTGACAAGGAAGTTATGTGAAAAGTAATTAAATTTGCTTCAATTTATTTATTTTTATAAGTAGTTTATTGAAAATTGAAAATAAATTAAAATTAAAGAGACAATTAAAGTTTCTAAAAATAGAAAAGAACTATTAGGAAACTTATAAAAATATATTTCTACTTAATTTAAAATATTTATGAAAACTAAATTTAATTTGCCAAAAAAATAGAAACAATTTTGTTCATTTTTTTGCTAATTTTTAATTAGATAAAATAATTTGACATTTTTTGTGTCCAATTAAGATTTGGCTTAATATTTGACGTTGCAGTAATTTATTAAAAAAAAAAAAAATTTAAAATTAAAAACTTAATAAAATAAAATAAATGTTTTTGTTGAATGATCGAAAATTAAAATGTTACTGGCACACTATAAATTATAGTTATAATTTGTTTTAATTAAGGTACGCGATCTTTGTATAATAATTGAGTTGCCACAAATTAGATACATAGGAAGAGTGAGAATGTTTCATGTCTTCGTGATTTTGTCAAATGTTCTTTATTATTCTTATAATTCTTAAAATTTTACAAAGTACAGACGGATAGACAAAGCAGAACTTTAATGAAGATAATAAATTTTTACCCGAATTATTAATACAATATTGTTTATTATTTTAAATCAATATTATAGGAAGATATTCTCAAATAATAACTAAAAATTAATTAATTGTGTAATGGGAATTCCATATAATTACTTGTAGATAGATATATATTTAATTATATTATTAATTGATATTAGTTACATAACAATGTATGTACAATTTTTTTCATTAGCGAAAATTATTATGAATTTGCGATTTCTTATCTCAAATGTGAGCGCAAGCAAAAGTTAAGTGACTGGTTTCAAGCAATGACTCTAAAACAGTTTTCCTTTTTATATTCTACAAAAATGTTTTTTTTTTTTGGCTTGTCCTTTGCTTTAAAATATTTTGGTATCGGTTTCCGTTTATTCGAAATTTCGATCGATCCTTTTTTTGATTGAAAAAATTTCAGTGACATGAAATGTCATAAAAATATCTATTTCACGATTAAGATACTATATTTTTGATTGATACTTAAACAAAAAAAAACAATTATTTTCTATTAAAAAATCAAGTGAAAATTTTCTTATTTTCCTTAATTACCATTATTATTATTATTATTAACAACAAAATTTACAACCATTATGTGGGTGTTGTAAGAAAAAAATGATTTTTCATAATTATCTCATAATTGTACCATGTCAAGTTGTAAGAATTATATAAGAATAATCAATAATTTAAAGATATTTTCTATTAATAAAAGCAAACAAAAAATAAACCAAAGCTTACTGCTTGTACGAAATTTTAATTAATTATAAATCAGTACTAATTATATAGTACAAAGATACCTTACCTACATTGTTTTATTTAAATTGCTATTTTCGTTAAACTTTGGAAAAATAAATGAATCTCTCTCATGGATAGTACTTAAAGACTTCGAACTAAAAATTAAAATTAAAAAGTTTTGAATGGCATTAGGCATTCAGGTGGCCATTGTAAAAAAAACAAAAATACTTTTAATGTTATCAAAAATAAAATAATAATTGTCTAATTTTAAGGTGGAGGCTGTTCAGCCAGACAATTCTTGGTAATTAATGGCACAATTATTGAGCATTTAGTGCTTAATTTGTGACTATTAGTACCACAAAAACTAGAATTTGTGCTCGCTTTGTTTTTGAGAAATTTTGATTTTCGAATTTCGAACATGGGTCAAGGTGTCTCTCTGGCCGGATTCGAATTTCGAAAAGATAATGATGCTATTTATATGATGCTATTTGAGCTACAAAAACTTGAATTTGTGCTGTTCAAAATTATGTAAAAACAATTTTTTTAGATTAGGCCAAAATTCCTAAATTTCAACCGAATTTCGAACTTTTTTTGATAAAACAAATCATCACAAAGTACACTACACGCAAGCACTAATTTTTCATATTAACTTATCTTCTTTTTCATATTAACTTGAAACTTCTTTTATTGTATACATATACATATAATGTACATACTTGAGAATTTTTGTTTCGCCATTAATAATAAAATAATTATAAAACTAATAATGAATATTATTAATTAATATATAAAAATATAATTAAATTCTGATTTGCAAATATGTAGTCAAATACCTACTTGTAATATTTATTTAGGCATTTATTTTTCGATGTAAAGATTTAAATGCTAAAAGTTCAAAATTTGTTTTTAATAGTTACTTTATCAAAAAAAAAACAATTAACATAATTCTATAAATATTTAATTTTTGTTTATTCCTGAAAAAGGATAAACAATTAATAAGAAGTTTTATTATAGTTAAAGAGAATTTATGTAATTTTTTTGACCTATACATTTTTTATCGTATCTTTATATTCTTTAAAACTGATTTGATTAATAAAAACAAAATATGTAGTCACATATCGCTAAAAGAAGCTTAATATTTTGTTATAATGTTGTTCCACATGTTTATCAACTTTTCTGGTTTGAGTATAAATTTGTTATCCCACATATTAGTTATTCTACTCAACGGTAGATGACTTTATAAAAATTAAAATGTTTAGATATAAAAAATTAATAGTGTAATAATACATTCTACACATTTTCATTTACATACAGTTAGTTAGTTTTATTATGATTTCAATAAAATTTGTTAATAATTAATTAAAAATGGTTTTATTGTGGCAAAAATTGTCATGAAATAGTCCAAATTGGAATCAAAATATCATATGATAACATCTTGGGTGCTGGCTGAGGATTGCAATAACTTCTTAAGAACGAAAAATAGACGCCCTAGTATAAAACAATTCCATGTTCATTATTTATTATTAAAAAAATTTAAATTATTTATAATATTTAAATATGAAACTACGGTATACATTTAACATTGTTTGCTCTTAAGTTATGACTTCTTCCAATATGGCCCAGATAAATGAAAATCTGATCTTAGAACTAGTCCTGCAATTAGTTGTTTGTTCTTACATATTTATTTTTATTTATTTCTAATTTTCAAATTAATACCTGTGTAAAAAATTAATACCTATGTCAAAACATAATTATTTTGATCTACTAAATGCACTTAGAATTTTTGTTAAAAGTAGCATGAACAAAATCATCAAAATATTTACATCAAAATAGTAAAATACAAAAATTATTTAAGAATTACACAAATATCTAAATAAAGATCAATAATAATAATTAACAAACATGTAAATTTTTAATTATAATTTAAAATTTTTTCAACAAGAAAATTTATTTAATTTTCTTTTTTGATTAATAAAATAAACAGTTTAATAAAATAAATATATAACAAAAAAAAAAAAAAAAATAGAAGGAAAATATTAAAATCTTATTGAAAAATCACACGATCTGAATTGGCGCCAAATTTTATAATAATAAATTAATAACATTAAAACACGATTTTTATTTTATTTTTATAAAAATTTGTTATTTAATTAATTTATTATAGATTTGCTTTAGTTATTTTCTACTCACTTTCACTCGAAATATATATAAAAAAAAAACTTTGCGAGGAAAACTTAAATTTTTGTTCATAGTTTTTCAAGCTCGTGAATTATATATATATATATTTTTTTTTTTTGATGAAGGCTGATGGAAATAGATTAGAAATATTTTATGAGTTTTATTTGAAAAGAAAAAAATGGAAGAAGCGTTTTTATTCCTTAAACTTAATTTTTTTTCAGTTTATTTTTTAAACAACTTTCTAATTTTGAATTAAATTGTTTAACAAAATATCTCAAAAAAAGGCGAAAACTTAAAATCGGCTTTTGTTTCAATTTTTTTTTAAAAAACTTTGTGGTACAGAGATTATTATTTTTAATTCATATTTTATTTAGGTCAATGTTTTTCTAGTATTTTCCTTATGTTTTAAAGGATGAAGATATTAAATGATGATATTAAATGATGATAAACTAAAAACAAATTAATACATTTTTTTTTTGTTTTTAGAAATATTTTCCCGGATAATTTGTTTCAAGCAGCATTTCAACAAGCTCATACTGTTTATGTGCCTAGACCAAATTTACAAAATAATTTCAATGCTACACTAAATCAAACATCGGGTCAACTTGATGATCCAACACATGAGGATGTCAGCGAAACTGTAATTGAATTGGTCCGAGTAGTACAATATAGAACTGGTACAAATACATTGGGAATTGTATTCTTTTGCTTAGTATTTGGTACAATGTTGGGTACAATTGAGGCTAAAGGACAAGTTGTGATAGATTTTTTTTCGGCTGTATTTGAGGTTGTGATGAGAATGGTCACATGTGTGATGTGGTTGACACCGTTGGGCGTCAGTTCAGTTATAGCAGGCAAAATATTGGGAGTCGACAATTTGAGTGTAGTGATGTCACAATTAATGTGGTTCATATTAACAGTTGCTCTAGGCGTATTTCTATATCAACTGATTATAATGCAATTAATATATTTTATTTTCCTAAGAAGAAACCCATTCAAATTCTATTGTGGCCTAATTCAAGCAATGTTAACAGCTTTTGCGACAGCGTCAACGTAAGATTTTTTATCCTTTTAATTTTAGGTTTTTGATTTTTTTAGTTCAATCATAAATTATTATTTTTCATGAATTTCCAAATATTGTGAAAAAATTATTTCTACTACTAATTATGTAAAACAAAAAACAAAACAAAAACAAAAACATAAATATTACCAAAAAAAAACAAACTACCAACATTATCAATTACCAAACAATATTGGATGCAACAAAAATTATTTGGGCTAACAACAGGGCTGCAGCATTGCCAATCACATTCCGATGCATGAATGAGAAATTAAAAGTTGATCAGAGGATTACACGATTTGTTTTACCAATTGGTTGTAACATTAATATGGACGGAACGGCCCTATTCATTGCGGTCGCTTCATTATTTATAGCTCAAATGAGTGGCATGACAATTGGTTTTGGTGAAATCGTAACAGTATTATTAACATCAACTGCAGCTTCAATGAGCTCAGCAAGTGTTCCAAGTGCAGGTGAAAATCAAAACATTATATACATTTTATTTATACGAACAGGTTAATATGTACAATCTTTACTTTTGTAGCCCTGGTATTGCTTCTTGTGGTTTTATCTGCTATTGATGCACCAGTTCAAGACGTAACTTTATTATTCGCTATTGATTGGTTTGTGTGAGTAAACTTAAATATGAATGATTTATTATAAATGCATGTTATACATTTCTTCATACCTTCTTTTCAAATATAGTTGATTTGAAATTCTCAAAAACTGAAAAATCAATTTTAAACTTCAGCCCTGTCTAAATAACCCTGACATTGAGTTTGATGTGCAAAAATAAATTCGATGCTAAGTTTTTAAACCAAAAATATACGTATGCTCGTGATGAAAATAGTTAAGTGTTACCATGCCAGAAAATTAAAATTAATATATTATCTAAAGTTAAATAATATGCGTATCGTTGGATAAGATAATTATGTATATAATAATGTTCCTGTTAAATATTAAATATTTATAGAAAATTTATGTTTTTTGTGCTATTCATTTTAGAGACGTTTTCTTGAATTTACATGATTTTCTTAAAACAATTTAACAAATAATGATAAGAATATTTTATTTTCAATTCAGGGATCGAATTCGTACAACAAACAATATGCTTGGTGATTGTTACGCAGCAGCAATTGTTGAAGAATTGTCAAAAAAAGAGTTGATGGCTTTAGACGCTGCAGTGATATATCAGGTATTAATAATTGCATTGAAAATTTTTAATTTGGGTATAAAATTTTCTAATCTAAATCAAATTTTTCTCAAAAAATTTTTTTGAGATAACCAATATGTATTCCTTATTCAATAAATATTCCACTGAATTACTTGAACGTTACTTAAACCATTTTTAGCATTATTTTATAGAAACAACGAATAAATTGATGGGCTAAAATGGTAAAATAATTGCATTGCCAAATAATAAATAAGGCAGCAATTAAATTTTTTGTAATATTTGATAGATAAATGGACCGATATTAATATTTTTTAAATTACATTTTAGGATTGTTTGCCTGTCACAACGCCTAATGGTCACATCCTGCTAAATGGTCAGACTGATTTAGATGATAGAAAATGTTCGTTACCTGATTCAGTTATAGTTGATATGATGTGTAATGCAACATGTGGACAGCATTTGCAAAATGGCACGTCAAATAACAATAAAAGAATTTAATTTTAGTATATCTGTTTACCGACATACAACAAGAAAATAATTTCTTAGAAAATGCTATACATGCAATATGTAATCCTAATTACACATTTACACTATATGAATATTAAATTATCCTTAAGTTTATTAATTTTATATAACACAATTATTATAATAAAAGAAACCAATTTTGTATTACATATAGTTTAAGTCTCCTTGATTTGTTTATTGGTGCTCTATTAACTCATTTTAGTGGATGAAAACTTAACCCAACATAGATGAGTAAATGTGAAATCTTTTTAAATCAAATATGTATATATAATATGTATACCTAAGTATTTTAAAAAAAATTGCAGAAAAATGTAATTTTTACAAATTTTGAATAATTAGAAACTCTTTTGATTGTTTTATTTCAAAACTAGTAAATTTGAAAAATTTTTCAACCTGCAAAGTTTGAAACTAAATGATATCACTATCAAAACATAGAAAAAAAATTATTTCTGTAATTTTACCTGTCTAATCAGCATTTCGTTTGACTATATTTTAGTTACAACGTATTTTAAATTTTAACAATAATTCTCGCTAATAAATAGAAAAGATTAATCTTTTATATAATAATATGTACAGTTAACGCATAGTTAACCAAAAAAAAAATAATCTTTTAGAAATTTTCTTCAATTTCTTGACTTATATTAATTTTCATACTTTTGACTATTGAGTTTCAGTTAAGATAAAATATGCAGTAATCTGATTTTTTCACGTTTTCAGAACTATAAAAATATCTCACAATCTAATTGGTTTTCATTTCAGATTCTTCAAATCTAATAATCTGTACTTCAATGACCATAAAATAATAAATTTTTATATACATCACATTTTATAATATAGACATTTAAATAACAACCAAAGACTATATTAAGACTTTAGAGATCAATATTATCAAATAAAGACTTTAATTCTATAAAATTTTACCACCAAATATCCTTTATAAAATTTTGAATCCAAAATTTGAAAATAAGTTATAATATTTACAATAATTTTAGTAGATTACACCAATTTTTTTTAACTAGAGTTGTAACATTCTATTCGTGAATGTACTTTATTAAATACATAGTATATTTATTAAAAAAACATTAAAACCAAATATATTTAATAACTGTAAGTCACCCTAGATTATTAATCCAAAAACTATCATACATCCTGCACTAATAACACGTTTTTTATTACAAATAAACAATAATCCTTTTTGACCAAAATTTTATATATATTTATGAGAACTTTAGTATTTTGAAGAGTTGAAGATTAATTTTCCATTCACTAGTCCAAAGCAGGCAACTCGCATCATTTTAAACTGCATGTAACATTATTCCATTAAATAAAAGCTTAAATTTCAAGTTTCTGACAGTAAAGTTTTAGTGGATGTAAGTTGATGTTGATATATCTTCTAACCGCAATTTTTAATTTCCTTCTCTCATATGATCTTGAGGAACTTATTTTTACCAACTTCGTTTTTCTGATGTAGAAATATAAAAAAAATAAATCTTTTTATGTAGCTAATTATTAATAATTTTCAATTATTGGTTGATTTTAGTGCATGTAAGAAATTTTATTTTCCACAATAAATACTATCTGAAGTAATGAAATATTTATTTACACTATATACTAACTCTTAAGTAACTTTCAAATTATACACATTCGGGAAGATAAATAGAACCCATTAAGATATTGCTGGCTACTATCCTATCTGTTTTAGAATTTTCATCGCTCAGATTTAATGGCATATTATATAAATGTAAAGAAATCTGGCTTTTAAAAAATACAGAATAAATATTGAACAACATTAATTGATTTAGGATAAGTGGGGCTATTTAAACTTCCTTTTGAACGTATAATAATAAATAATTAATCAATATGGAAAATAATAGTACATGTAATTAAAAATAAAAATACAATATAAAATAATTAATTAAACACTATAAAAATAAATAATTTAAAAAATAATATAGAAATTAATACAAAAATATTGTGATTATTTTAGCTTTGTAGGTACTATAATTATTATTATATCATTAAAATATATTTAAGTGCAGAAATTTTTATTGAAGTTATGTAGATTTTAGCTGAAGAAAGTTTTTAGTAACAAACTAACTTGTATATCTACGAACCATAATAACACTCAATCTTTCATTATCTTATAAAATATTCAGCAGAAAAAAAAATGTATTTGAGTATTCATGAAATATTGATTAAGATGAAAGTTTATCCCTCAATTACTTCATTATACAACAGGAATAGAATTTTAAATTGGTTTCACTTTTCAATTTATGAATTTCCTTTATATGTATCTAAATAATGGATTTAGTTTTGATGAAATATAAATAATGTAATGTAGTTAAGGAAAATTTTATTAATTTACGATTTCTAAAGCTAGATACATATATTTATTATTTATATTTAAAAATGATAATTTCTCGATGGTTTTGACAGTAAAATATATTAATCACAGTACAATCGAGAAAATTTTAATGAAAGCAATAAGCAATAGTTTTATTATGAAGTAATTAAAATTCGTTTTAATTTGTTTTAAATAAAATATTTCTCTCAAAACATCCCCCAAAAATTCCAGTGTTTTAAAAATTGTAGGGAAATTCAAATAAACCTTTTTAAACTATAACATATAATGTTGCACATAAAAATTAGTTCTCATATAAAGAAATAATAAACAACATAAATATATATTATGTAGACTGATAGTTTAGTTTTTAATTTGTATATGTAAAAAAATATTATATTAATAACACAGGATTAATAATATATTACTTATTGTAAAATATTAATCAAAATTATTATGTATTAAAATTAAAAAGAAAATATTGGCAATATTGATAATTGTATTATTATTTGAATATTATACAGACAATGAAATAAATATTAGTATATATATAACCAGATTGACTTTGATATATATATTTATTTTAGATGCTTACTGTTTTCCATTCGATGAGATGAGAGCAGTGATTAATTTTGAAAAACGATAAAGGACATCGAAATACATAGAACCGACAAGCATGTTCATAATTTTAAAGGAGTTTTCAATAAGTTGTTCTATAATTTTTTATTTTTATTGAATTATTTTTGGTATACCTAATTAAATATTTTTAGTCATTATTCTTCGAAATGGAGTTTTAGATATTTGTAAAGTTATTAGGGAGTTCTTCCAAAGCAGTAGCTACGTAGTTCTTTAAACTAATCGTTTTCATCATTATTCTTCGAAATGGAGTTTTAGATATTTGCAAAGTTATTAGGGAGTTCTTCCAAAGCAGTAGCTACGTAGTTCTTTAAACTAATCGTTTTCATCATACACTATTTTTTGTTAGTTCAAAATTCTTTTCAGTAATATGAAGAATTTATACTTGAACCAAAAAGTGAAAGGATTTTAGGTACGAATTTTTAAAGTATTTTATCTAAGATTTAGATTTATTAACCTGTGTTTATATTATTATTGATTCTCTTTATTTTATTTTTATATATATATATTATATATATATACATATTTTATTTTTAGCATTACTAAGCATATGGGTTTCACATGGCACAATTTTATTTTTTTTTTCATATATGAACGAATACTATATACCTATTCAAAAAATTTTGTAGTTTAACGCACCACAATAGTTATTGTATGGGAGACGTGAAGATTTTTTTTTTGTTTATCTAAAAATCTCAGTATTACATAATTTAGCTAGTGGCATAAAAAAATTGTAAATGCAAGTATGCAATTATATGAATCATATGGGATAGTTTATATTTTAACCAATTTACCAAATTCTTGCAACATTTGATTCGGGAATCTTTAATAATCAAAATCCTATGCTGTGTCCTGCTTGGTTAAAAATAAATACAATCTTAACTTGGAATAACAATCGAGTATAAAAAATTAAGAGCAATTGAAATATATACATATTTATAATTATTTATAAAACTACGCTTACAACTACGCTCTTTTTTTTTTATTAAAGTTATCAAATCACTAGGTGGGATACCTTTTATGCTTAATGAAGTATCGATTTGGTAATGGGGATAGGAAGTATAGACGGGATTAAAAAGTGGGACAGTTAGGAGGTGATCATTTACACTCTTCTTAAAGCTTGAAACTTATAAGAATTTTTTGAATACAATAAAATAGTTTTTAGATTTTTTTTTTGGATGATGATGAAAATATGATGTTAAGAATTTTTAATTTATTTAACTCAAGAACATAAAGGCTTTAGTAGTTGTATATTTGTTTCCAAACAATTAAAGTTACAGTACTAATGATACTATAAGTAACTATAGCATGATTATAGAATAATTTAATTTTCCTAATTTTTCTCTTAAGTTAACATTATCATTTTAGTAATAAAAAAAAAAGAAGATATTACGAATAGTACGATATATAGCAAATAATTTAATAAGTTTAAGACAGCAGCCAATAAAATGAATTTCATCCGTATTGGGTAATCCTATGATTTTCATACGATTTTTAATACTTTTTAATACTTTCTCTGCCGCCAAAAAAAAGAAAAAAAATTAAAAAAGTGTTCCATTTAAAAATATTACTAAATAAAAATTTTCATTAAATTTTATTCCTTAAAAATACAGAAAAATTTTATTAATTCATATAGGTTAATAAGTAATATATGTATATATTATCCTCATTTTATTTTTAACAAAATCTATTTTAAATATGAACGAATCAGCTCATTGCTTTGGGCCATTTTTGTACAATTTTAATAAATTTAATTTTTTTTGTAATAATAAAATTTATATAAATATCTACATACATAAAATATATGTAAAATATTTATTTTTGAATGGGATGAAAATAATGTTTATACACACATAATATACATATTATATGTTGTTTGTTTCATGCATCGAAATAAAATTGCATTGTTATTTCTCATACTATAAACATATTATAAATAATTGTTTATTTACTTTTATTATTTATTTATATATATTTATTTTTTTTTTATCTTACAATTTTTATTACTTCATTCTGCTTTATTTTCACGTTAATTAGGAATAAATAGAGCAATTTTCGTACATAAATAAATATACTTTATATATACTTTATATATAAATATACAATATATATAAAATAACAAAATCACCGGATATTTTATTGCAATACTTATTTTTCTGATTTACAAGAAATTTTTTTGCATTATTGTAAAAATATAAATAAAAAAAATGCAAACTAATTTCATTCTTGTTGCAATAAAAAATAATTAAGAGTACAGGTACATTTTAAGATTTTAATAATGACTGGTACCTTGTACAAAAAAAAAGTATTTTTTGTAAGCAATATAAAAACTAACAGAGAAATTATAGTTTAGAGTTTACAAATTTTCAGATTTTTTTGAGAATATAATTCTCATTAAAAAAAACTCACATAATAATAAACGGTCATAGATAAGTTTGTGACAATTTTTGCGTCTTGTGCGAATCCATGGTACATAACAAAATTTTCAATTTTGGATTAACGAAGCAAGAGCTTGGGTCTCTGAAAATAAATTTTATTTTTAGAAAGCATTAATTTAGTTAGAAACAATATACATTGAGTTTAAATATTATGCAACCGAAAAAGATAAGATAAAATAAGATAGTTTACATACATAAATGTCCTGCAAGGATCAAGAAAATTAAAAATAGTTATTTGGGAACGAAAAAAGACTAATATTTAGTTTTGCTGTTTGTGCTATCAAAGAAAAAAGTAAAATGTTTATTTTGAGTTACATGATTCCGAGTTGATTGGAATCTCTAAAAAAAAATACTAATTTACAGGTGAATTTCTAAGCTAATTTTTTTTTTATACGAAATTGATAATGATATGTCTTATTTCCTTTTTGCTATCAATTGTTGCATGCATGAATCAAAAGGTATAAAGAATTTTACAAAAATTTTGATAAAGAATTATTAATAGGAGTAAAAATTAAAAATATTTTGAGCTAAACAGATTTCATGTGTCCACACAGTTTGCTATATCTAAGATTATTAATTCAGTTGTGGAATTATGTAGCTTTTATCGAACGATCAAGAATTGACACAATATGTAAATTTAAAACATGAATTACATTTTTCTTATAATTTTTGATTAATTTCTAAAAATAATATATAAAATATAATTTCACCTTAATCGACAATTGCCATACTTCGTGTCAATTGTCGATTGTCAACCGGCCATTATTTTAGATTTTAGATTATAAGCTAATCATTATTTTTGATGTATTTACCTACACATTCTATTAAGTAAGAGGCAAATGTAAAGCCTTTTTATTTGTAAATGTATTTTGGTAAATAGATTATAGTCAACAAAACTCAGTCAAAAAATAATGAGAACAAATTAACATTGCTTAACTAAGTTTCTACATACATTGGATTATAGTTTTCAATTCATAATTTTTAACATAAGTTTTATTATTTTTAAAATTTAAATATGTATAATCGATAAAATATAATCAATAAATAACTAAAATATATAAGTTTATTTTTAAATATTTTATTGATACGAAAAAAAAAATTGACTTTAAATTATGATCGTCATACTTAGTTCATAAGATCTCCAAACTTTTATATTTTTGTAAATTATTTCCCGGGGAGTACTAACTATATTGAAACAAAATAATATGATGTTTGATATTTTTTTTTTTAATGTTTAAATAGAAAAACATGCACTTGATTTGCATCATATAAGCTTATTGCAAAAAATAACTAAACATATCTATCTTCTAATAACGAAATGATTCAATAATTTTTAAAATCACACACTCTTGTTTATTGAAAATAAATATGTAAAATATTCACAGTAAAAAATTTATAACGTAGAAATAAAATTTAAATGAAATTCAAGTAGTTAGATCAATTATAATTTTTCCTGCAAAATTAATTATTTTACAGTAATTAATCTAAATTTATTAAAAATGTTTCTAATAACACTATGTCTAAACTTTTTCGTTAGTTCTGCTCGTCGAAACTTTGAAGTTATTAATATTGATATAAATATTTGACTTTATCTTTCCAGACTTTTTGGTCTAATAAAATATTTTGACATTATTTACAGTGTAATGTTAATATCTAAAATTTGGCTACATAACAGGTTTGGTAATATTTCCTTATACAATCCGCCCGCTAAAAGCTCATGTATTTAATAAGCATATAAATATTATTACTATTATTATTATTATTTTAAACATTTATTTTATATGCAATTTTCTATATTATGATGTACATTAATTTTAATGTTTAAATATATATTTTTCAACACACCTGTAAATAGGTTTCGCTAAAATGTCTCATGTAAATGCAATTGCAGAAAAATTTAGACCTATTGTTGAAAGGGATTGATATAAGATAAAATAAAAAAAACAGTAAGAAATGCAATTTTCCATATGGCTTTTCTGGACCTTTGAAAAGCAATATGAGAACCGTAAAATAATACCGGATTTTCTGCCGTTTCTGATATATCACAAAATATTGTTTTACTGGTTATAATTATTTTCATATAACACATTTATTTGTGCATTGTATAAAACATTTGGAAATTTTGAAATACCTTCATAAATTCTTAAATTAAAAAATTTTCAACTTTGACAAGTTCAAGTATATTGCTGGCCAAATAACTATACGTACGATTGTTGTTAAAACTCATTTTCTCATAACTATTGCTCAAAATTTTGATATACTAGTGTGTAATAAAGCATATAATATAAAAATAATATATTTAATATTAGTCTCAAGAGTGCGCTAGCCACTTACATTTCTTTCAAAACCATGACTAATGCAATCATAATAACTCAATAGAACACGCAAGCCAATTAAATTATTATTTTCAATACACAAAAATATTAAAAATATTAAGTGGTATTTTCTTTAAAAAAAAAAAACATTTAGTTTTAAAATGAAAATAAAATCATAATATGAATGTTAAATGAAATGCTGTGAAAATTAGGCTGGACAAAAAAAAGTTATAAAAACTTATTATTATTTTTATTAATTAAAAGATTTAAAAATGTATGGTTATTTCTTTCATATGGCTTTTGGGGGCAATAATGTTAAAATAAAATTAAGAAATGAAAATTTACTGCTAATAATAAAAAAATATATGTTTTTTTAGGGGGAAATATTGTATACGATTAAGGCAACTATAGGATTTATATAATATCTATATAATACTAGTCTATTAAATTCTTGAAAAAATTCATTACACCAGATATATCTTAGTAAGAAGAAGTCTTCATCATGGCTTTGAAAAACTTTTGAGTTTTTTAAAAAACATTTAAAAAACATCTTTTATTATCAATCTGTTATCTGTATGCATGCCATTTGCCATTTCCCAAGTTATTTAATTTCTTGTTTTATATTTCTTAACAAATTGATTAAGCAAATATTTTCTTCTCTTTCTTCAAAAACTTTTGTTGAATGTGTCAAAAACGTTTTAAAAAACAGTAATATTTGATTTGTATTTCAATTCATTTTACTGATTGTGGGATCAAACCGGACATCATTTGAAAAATGGGATACTATAATAAGAAATACTATTAATTTTTTTTTTAGCATCCAAATAGGCCTCATTTTCCCTACACTTAATTTTAAAAATATATCAAAATATTTTTCAGTTGAATATTTTTGTAATGCATGTTGTACATGTAACATATTTCCTTACAGATTGTCCATTTTTAATTAATTTATGATATTGATTTGAAAAAAAAAAATATATATATATATACATTATACTGTGACAGCGAGCCTTTCACTATCATTTCCGGAAAATTTTTAATTTTCGAAACAAACATTAACATGTTAATATTTTAGTTGGAACTAATTTTATAAAATTTGATATTTAAAAAAAATAAATATTATGCATAAAATATAATAAGCCACGCAGAAATCTTTAAAGTTTGTATTTTTTTTTTTTTTGCAAAAGTATGGCGAATAGGAACTAATAATATTGCTAATTAAGGATTTACAAATACATATTATAGGTTTTTGATTGTTTTCTTTTTAAAACACATCTAAAATTAATAATATAAATTTTGTTGCTATTAACTTATTTTGTTTTCAAGAAGGGTTCAATCAACCATATTTTTACGTATTAAATTACGGATGCAAAATAGAAAATACTGTTTTTTTGGCGGTAAAATAATTGAAATATTTTTGCATGCATAAAATGAAGATATCAAAGATACAACATTATAAAAATAAATAATAAAAACGTAAACAGCGCTTTATCGTTTAATTTTTATTTTTAAACAATAATATTTAAGTTTTTGTTTTATGTTCAAGTTGTATTTTAAAAGCACCATTTCTGGAAACGCTTGTTTATAGTTTTTAAATATTGAATATAACTAATTTACACTTTCACTATCAATAAATGAAAAAATAATCTTTTTTAAATGAAAAAAAAAAAATAAAAATGTAAAAACAACTGAAAATGTCAGTGATGACAAAGTGCATTTTTATTAGAAAATTGAAAATTATAAAAACACAATGTAGGAAAAAGAAAAATTATAAAATATATTTTATGTTTTTTTTTTGTTGTATTATTTTTGTATTATTATTGTTTTTTTATGCATTGCCCATCGTTGTTAGATCTTAAATCTTTTATATTAGGTGTGTTAACTTTTTTTTTTTTCTGTTTTCGCATAATAGTTTCAAATAAGTATATACGTTTAATTACTGACCATTTGCTGACCATTTGCTGAAATTTAGGACTAATAAGAGGTCATCTCAAAAGTTTAAGCCATTACTAAATCGAATGAATAATATTTTTTCAATTTTTAAATGGCAAAGTTGTGTAGTGTGGTAATGTAGGGTAGAAGACATATTATATATTAAACATATACTTTTCTACCTCTCATTATGAAGTTAAATAAGAAGGACTCGTAGTAGAATGTACCAATATTTTATTAAATAAAAATCGCAAATTTTTCAAATAGTAGGTATAGAAAAATAATCTATATTTGGAATTCGTGATTGGATTCAATTTGATTTAAAATATCTATTTAAATTTGCTGTGTTTAAATAAAAATCTCTTTTTCTCAGGCTTCTTCTTTTTGAATTTTAATTTTATTTTATATTTAGAATTATTTAGTTTTTTTTTTTACTACTTATTTTTCATTTTGCAATTAAATTGTTTAACTAAACCGTGTTTATAAAAAAAAAAAAATAGATTATACAAAAATAAAATTTAAAATTTAATTTTTATGCTTTTTATCTTTCTAAAGCCGACACTGTTGTTAAGTACATACAACATATACAACATATACAAACATGTCAATATGTTGCATTTAACAAAAAAAAAAAAAAATCATAATGAAAACTATTTATTAAAAATTATTGCTTAAAATCATAGAATGCGTTATATTCGTTGCTCATGGCATATATTTTACTCTTAATTTTATATGTTAGTTAATTTACATAATTCAAAGTTTCATGATGTAAAATATCTTTAATGTTTTTTTTTTATTTTATTTTTTTCCTAACAAAATTTTTTACTTGCAATAATAAAAGTGAAATTATGTCTATAAAAAAAAAACAACAAAATTACTTACTCGGCATATTGCATGAAAATTGGATATGAAGATAGTTAAATTTTTTTTTTTAAATATTATAATAAGTAGATTATTATGATTTTTTTTTATATTTATTTCTTACTTAAAGGTTGAGTTTTAACGTTTACATATGAATCAATTACAAAAACTACAACAAATATAGGCCTGAGTTGAAAGTATATTTCTTTTGTAATTTTGTACAGTCATTAGTCGGTACTCTTCCTTATTATTTATGTCCCAAAAAAATTTTAATATGTTTTTAAATTATTATTTTGAATAAAGGAAATATTAGTACTAGTTCCAACTCTCACACTCAGGACATATAATATAACAATTGCTGTGTTAAGAATTACATATGTAATGAAATCCCTGTTGAACATAAATAAAAAAAAATAAATAAAATAGTGCAATGAAAAATTAATGCATTTCTCTATAAAAATTTTTCACGGTGTTATATTATGTATATATATTAAATATTTTTTGAAAAAATAAAAATAAAAAGGTTCAAAAGAAATTAAATGATTTCAATCAAAGACTTTCCCTATTTTAATTTTTTTTTTCTGCATCTTTTTCTGCAATTATACATGATTTCAATATTTGAATGCTGTTATAAATCAATGAAATTTTATATGCATTTTTTGTCTTTAAAATTTCAACTTAAACGAAACATACAAGCACATAAATTAATTTTTTATTTTGTCGGAATATAGTAAACTTTTAAATTATAGCTGCTTTATAATTAATATACTTTTAGTTGTTACTTTTAAAATGATTTCAATTTTAGTTGTATTTTCATGGTTCATAATGTTGACATTTGATTTAATTGTTGTACTATTAATACGCAATTTTAATGCAATTCCTAGTATTTCGAAATAAAAAATTTTGAATGGTAGATGTGAGTTCCTATAAAAGTCGAATGAGAAAAATTCGAAATTTCTTAATTAGAATAAAGCGCTTTCCGTATATGCAATTTGGACACATAATTAATGAATACATTTTTTTTTCCATAACATTAATGTTATATTTTTAATAAATTTTCATAATTTTAAATAACTTATACAATTTCACGTCTTAAACTATTCTATGGAATAATATTATTTGCATTATTCGTATATTTGTGTGGACCCGCCACAACACAGAAGGAGAAGTTCATAGGTATATCTACTTTTATTTCAAATATTATAGTGATCTATTCACGATTAATCACTATGTGTGAATGCACTTTAGTCAAGCTTATTTCTTTACTATATCTTTCAATAGTTTTCTTTTGGGATCACTGCATGAGGTCGAATATCTTAAAGATATAGTTAAATACTTTTTTTTTTCTTGATTTTTCTTAAAAATATGTGTAATTATATTTTTTAGAAAATATTTTTAATATAATTTCATATTAACAGTTAAGGTATGTGCATTGCATATCGCTTTGATTATATTATATAGTTTTTTTTTTTATTTATTTAATTTGCATTGATTGCAGTTCTAATTAAAATAACCTCGCAAAGAACGAGTTTTCCTTGGAAAACTTCTTGCACATTATGAAATCTGTATAAGATCTTTTTTTTGGTTAATATTTAATCTAAATCTAATTAAAAATATATTAATCTAAAAATTTATTTTTGCATTGAAAATAATTTTTGTTTAGAGATATAAAATCTAAAATTAGATTTTAAAGAGATACTTATTTGATGATACGCCGGTTTTTGATAAAAAAAACTTTCTATCGCTCATTTTATTTTTATTATCTCTCCGAGAGTCAGTTCGTCCTACTGCAATACAGTCAAAAGAAATGCAGTCAAATGTATTTGAAGCCAATTGTATTTACAGTCAAATGTGTTTAGAGTCAAATGAAATACAGTCAAACGTATCCTAGCTCCCCTGATTCTGTTATCACAAAGAATTATTCTTTTCTGACATGTAATTACATCAATCTGTAAAAAAGATGAAAATTCAGTTGTTGTATAAAGTTATAATATTTATATTATAAAATTAAAATTTTTTTTTTATATATCTTCATTTAAATTTGAAATGTAAGTTGTTTCTCTAAGAGAATTAGAATAAATCTAAAACTTTCTAATCTTAGTAGTGGTTAGGTGTTATGAAAATAATTCTTTTATTAGTAATTTAATTACTAATTAGTAATATATTTTCATTCATTATGAAAATGTTCTTTGGGTTTCAACCAAAATATTTCCCGATGAAAGAAACGAATATATATAGTTGGTCGCAAGAACCGTAAGTAGAAATTGATTAACAATGGTTGCAATTCAACTATAGTAATATACAATAGTTATAAATAAAAGAAAACTAATTATGTAACTTATTTTTATTTTGTTATTTCATAGATTTTTTTTTTAATGTTTTAATACTTAAAAAGAAAATTTAATTATTTTATCTTTGAGGCAGGTTTAATTATTATTTTTTTATATTTTTATTAACTTCCGTATTTTCGAACTTTTTGGGTTATTTTTATCGCCTGATCATTATATCACTTCAGGGATTTTTTTTTGTTTTTTAATATTTTGCCTTTACACAAATGTTTTTGTCTGGCTGGAATGAAATAATTTTGTTAAGTATAAGTATTTTTCTGTTTGTATAACTTGAATTTTGGAAAATCAATATATCAATATATCGACATTTTCTATATACTCTTACCTTAATTAGCTTTCATATAGAACTACTACTATATTTGAAAGTTGTATTCTATGTGAAAATATATATTACTTAAATCTGTTTCTATTTTTTCAAACTTCAAAGCCCCAAGTTATTCTTACACTTATATAAGGTGACTTAAGTAAATTTACTTTTTTATTTATTTTGAAAATTTTTGTAAATTTCTCATCAGATTGATGTTTATTGAGCATATGCATCAAAAATCAATTTTAACTGATTTATTTATTATGAAAATTAGTATTAGGATTCGGCGAATACAACATGAGAGCACAATTTTCGAATGAAATATAATCCGTTAAATGGAATTTCTTTTATATTCTAGCTTCTAGCGCTATGTTTGTATACTTTGTATAATATTTAAGGAATTTTGCAGACGTTCTTTCGTGAATTAAGTTTTTATTAATATACTCCAAGGAGTAACTTCGTAATTTAATATATAAATCAAAATTATATGTTTTAAATGTTATTAAATTCCCTGTGGACTGAAACTGTGTCTCTATAATCTCATTTTTAAAATCTTTGCCAAAGTTTAAGTTATAAGCTTTTTTTGTTATGAGTTTTTTTTTTTTTTTTTACCAATATTTATTGATTTTTTATTTTGACATTTAATCGTATCACTACCAACTAGGCAGCTTCATATCCTTATCTGTTAGGTTTTTTGTTTTTCTTGAATTCTATAAAAATTCATATATATTTCATGTTTTTGTTATTTTCTTTTTGCATTAATTTGATGAAGTGTATATATTTGTGATGATTTTTATATTATATTCAGACCTTTATTGATTCTCCCTTTTTTGTTTGAAATATTTCTGTTTAATTTTTTTTATGCTTTCCAGAATCAGAGGTATTGGATTAGATGTATTGGAACTACGACGACGTTTTTTAGAAAGTATATTTAATATATCTATGTTTAAAAATTTGAAAGAATGAAAATTTGAGTCTGCGATTGAAAAATTTATTGCGATGACATAATGGTGTGCAGCTTAGTGTTAAAGGTTAGTATTTGTTCATTGTATTGAAATATTATTTTATGCTTGTAAAATAATGTTGGCCTTCCTAACTTGCTTTTAAATTCTTTATTCAACTTAGTTCATGATATAAAATAATTAAAAATAATTGTGATAAAGAAATTTCTTTTTAAGTGAATAAATGTCATCCAACAGCTGTGATTGCTATAAAAATGATAATTTTTATTTTTAATTTATTTATTTTTCGATTCGTGATTATGTTTTTGTTCAAATTTTAGGCGCAATTATATGTTTTGAGATCTGAAAATGTTTCACACATTATTCTGTGAAGTTATGAGATAATTTGTAGTGAAATTTTTTATTTTAGCATGATTTTATTTGTGCATTTTATTTCAATTTCTTGTCTTATAAATTTTGTTTTTTTTTTTTAATTTTGTTTTATTTTTATTTTTTTTACAAATGTATATAATTTTATGTGTCTCTGTCTGATAAAAAGATATATTTTTTATTGTGCGTGTTTTTTTTTTATTTTCTGTTTTTTTTTTTTTTCTTTTTATTTTTTCTTTTGTTTATATATATATTTTTCTCAATGCGAATTGAGAGTGCATTTTAGAAACATTCAGAAATCCTTTTATATGAATGTAGAATTTTTTGACTGGTCAACAAGAATAAAGCAGATATTGCAAACAGATCACTTACAAGGAATGTGAATAGAGTGAGAAATTGATGGAGCAATCTTTTGAAGGGAAATATAAAAAGAATTCGTAAATCAATTAAAACTGGAATGCAAGAAATAATGCGGTGAAATTAACACCTGGAAATTACACACAAAAAAAAAAAGTATGAAAAAAAAAGGAGAGAAACAAAAATAATTCAAGTTTTATTATTTTCTTATAATTTTTTTTTTTTAATTTTGTATCATAATTTTTTTTTTATTTTGTTTATTTTCTTTGAAAATTATAACATTAAAACAAACTGAAATTACATTGATTTCCTTAAATTGTCACATTATTTGTGTGTTTAATGATAATTTTTTGTAATTTTATAAATAGATAAATTTCTTAAGTTTATATAATGAAATGATTTTATATTTTAGATATTATATATACCTGCTTAAATACATATATATAATTTCAGAATTTGTGAAAGTGGTATTATAAATTTGTATATTAAACTGACCGATATATATCAGATTTTTTTTAAAGGTGAAAGTCATCAGTCATAAATAGGGTGTTACTTCTGGCACATATGTATAATATCTGAATTAATTTAAAAGAAAATGCTAGCTAAAGAATACTTTTTAATATTTTGCAATTATTGCACTTATCTTTGTAGATGAATTAATATTATAATGTGTTTTATTTGATCAGGGTTTTCTGATGAAATTTCAGAAATGAACCGGATCTTAGAAAAATAAATATATATATATCAGATTTATTCAGATAAATTTATTTAACTATAGTAGTTTTTACACATTTTAAAATAATACAATATCTACACTTCATTATTTTTGTTAGATTTCTGACACACAGTGAAACTCTCAACGCATTAACATAGTTTAAGCCTTAATTTTTGATTTTATCATAGATAAAATCAAAAATAATAACCCAGTACAGTCGCTTCTTATTCATTAATTTTACATTGTGAGTTATTTACGTTAAGAAGGTTACAAGAATCGGTTTGGGCTAAATTATTTCAAATGCATAAATTGTTGCAGTTGTATCACCGCGGTTGATATTATGTTGTTAATGGCCCAAGTTGGAATCTGTGTGTATTAAAAGTATATTAAAATATTTGAAATGATTGTAAAAATTTCATGATGTGTATAATAGCAATTAATGTTAAAATTTTAAATTTTAGAATATTTACAGTTTATAACCTTTCTATTGTCGACCTCATTATTTCATGTTAGAAAATAAAAAAAAAAAATTTTAGTAGTGAGAAACTAAAATTTTATTACTCTGGCCTTTTTCTTTTTTAATTTTGTTTTTTTTTTTTATTTTTAAGTTAACAAATATTTAATTAGAAATAAAACTTAAACGAAAGTAGAAATAAATATTCTCAGGTTTTTTTGAAGATTACCGCCATCAACGAAATGGATCCATAATTTTTGGTAGCTATTAATAACAAACAAAAAATAATACTTATTACCTTTATTATTTTGTTTTTTTATTTTTTATTCCAAAGTAAATATTTAGTTTAAAAACATTAGTAATGAATTTTTAAGGGTGTCTTGCCTTGTTTTTTTTTTTCTTCATTTTTCTTTACTTAAATAATTTTAAAAATATATTATTAGTTATAATAATAATAAAAAAAGATGAGATCAGAGTATAAAAATTTAAGAACCAACCACACATAAAAAAGGGCAAAAATTTAACATTAGAAAGCATTTATGTATATACAATCAAACATTTATTACAATGTAATTTGTAAGTGCATATATATAGATAATATGGGTATGTACACACAGCCAGAAAAAAACTATAAGTTCATAATAACAATAACAAAAAATTATATCAATAGATAACAAACAATCATTATATTTATTGATGTTGTACATATATATGCATGAATTTTTAAATTTCAGTCAACATCAAAGCGTTAAAATGTTGGAATTATTTGTTAAAATATTAATTTAAAAAAATTCAACATATAAATTTTAAAATTTATGGGTTTCCTTAAGTTTGGAAAACTTTGGATTCAAAAATTAACACAATACCATTTTTTAATGGGAATCAAACTGAAGTTTCTTAACTACAAGTGTATAGATAATAATTCTGTCTAAAATTTTGGTAGAAATCTAGGAGGCGTTTTTGAAATGGATGCATTAATTTTCTTTCAAAATTAATTTTACTTCAAAAATTGGTGCAATTTTCAAATTTTACTCAAATATCTAAAATCTCTTTTTCAACTATTTTTTTTATTAGTCAAAGGTTTTTGATAATCTTATATTTTGTCGATTGGTTTCTTGCCATTGACTTGGGTGAAGAAGTTATTAGGTGTACAAACCATGCGTCGTCGAGATTCATTTACAATTACTCCGTACCTAATATTCGAGATATTTTATTGCAAAATACTATTTGTTTAATTTATGGAAGAATTAATTTTTTTTTTTTGAAATTTGGAGTGTAATCAAATTTGAAATTTGTTATCATCAATAATCACATTTTAAAAGAACTAAACTTTTATTTCTGAATTATGGTGTTCCTTTTTTGTTTTGATATTATACCGAAATTAATTTTTTGACACATCTGTCACAAACATAACACCTATACTCAGTCAATTTTCGGCAATATTATATCAATGATAGTTATGATGACTATAATAATATATGGAAATTTTGTGTAAATGAATTTCCTCTTTTTTTTTTTTTAAATGAAAATATTTACAAAAAATGTATATAAAAGAAATAAATGTAATAATGAGTTTTTCTGTTTATTTCAAGAATATGTTTATTTTTGGTACTTATAGGTGATTATTAAACTATTAGCTCAAAAATGTAGAAAAAAAAAACAACAAACAAATAAATAAAGTGAATGGGCAACTTTTTTTTTTTTTTTCGTAAAACTACAATTTTCTTAACATTTTTTTCCTAATATTTTAAAATTTCTTGTTTTATTAAAGAATTAATTTATTCTTTTTAAAGAGGAAATAAAAAGCAGCGGCATTTTTATATATTTCGTAGTTCTATCTTTGAGAGCTTAGTTTCTGATGATTGGGAAATTATGAATAAAAACCAATTTTTTTTATTTAGAATCAGTTTCAATTTTTATTGAATTTTCAAGGTTTTAATCAATTAGATGAATTGTTTATAGTGAGAAATAGTGGTCCATGAAATTTTTTGTACTACCTGAAGATAATATTCGGATTTATAATTTATACTGATTTGTTAAAAGTATTTATGGTCACTAGGACCACTTTTTCCATCAATATAGACAAATCAAGATATAAAAATGAAGTTAGAATATTTCGTCGTTAGAGGCTGTTAAACATGATAAGCAAATGTTATTTTCATTGAAATAGTCAAATAGTTACATTTTAATAAACAAATTATAAAAATATTGAAGACTTATGTGCCTAAATTTTTGACAATCATCTTTTTGAAAGTTCGAAAGTTATTTATGAAAAATGCCGGAAAATTAAATGAACTCTTATTAAAAACAAAATTAATATTTTAACTTAATACTTGTGGTGCCATCTGTAAATAAAATGTTCAGATCACCATAGTAATACTGAAATAATAAATGCACAAGTGTGTATACACATATAAGGTTAAAATTCAACTTTTAATAATTTTATATTTGCAAACATGAACATATTTTTTTTCTTGTTTTCAAACGAATTTTCGAATCAATTAATTAATTAATTACCATTACCGTGTTATAGATTATTTCACAAAAGTTTTAATTACAAGTATGATTATGGTACTATATAAATAATTTTTAATTGCAACAATAGTGCAACAGCATATAATAAGACATTTAAATTAATATAACTTATAATTATATAAATCTTGTCATTGGTTCCCTTTGAAAAAATTCTTAAGAATTCAAGAAAAAAAAAAAAACAAACCAAAAAAAAAAACCATATAAAATATATATATTTTGTACACGAATATTTGTATATATTTATTTATTTTTTTCACATTTATTAACTACTGACAAGATATATACGTTATTATTATTTTTATGTGTTTTCGACGAATTTTCTGTGTACATTTTTCATTTAAGGTGCTTAATTTAGATTCGTTTTTTTTTTTGTATTTTTATTATTATTGTAATTTTTTTTTTTTCGTATGCATGTATATTATATTTTTTCTTTAAAGTACATAGCTTGTTTTTTTTTTATTTTAACTTTTTTTTTTGTTATACAAAATATTTTGACTGATTCGGAATACTCAAGCAATTAAACTATATAATTTTTTTTTTTTTATATATTTTCTTCGAAATTTTTATCTATGCTTTGTGTTCATAATGATTTTAATAGAGTTTTTTTTTTTTTTTATATTTATTCAAAGGTTACAATAAAGTATATTAAATTTCTGTTTATATCTTACTTTTATTATTATTATTATTATTATTTTTTTATACAACTCTGGTTGTTTTAACAATACAATTAAAAATGAAAAATAAAAAAAATAATAATAGTGGAATTGTAAAAATTAAATCAAAATCATTTTCATTTTAGTTTTGTTGAATGTAAAAAAAAAAAGAAAAAAAAGGAAAAAGATTTAAATAAAAAAAGGAAACTATTTTTCACAAGATAATATGTAAATTAGTAATAAATGATGTATGTGCATTTTTGAATTTATCGATGAAATATGAACTTTCATATGGTTTTCGATTAATTTACTTGAAAATAAAAATAAAAAAAAAATATTGATTCGTTAATAATATATTTTATCTACATTCAATCATTCAATGATATTTATCTACATATAGATAAATTAATTAAGTAATTTAATCAAATACTGAACAATTTTACGTTGATAAAAGCAAAATTTGTTTTTCAATTATTATTTTAATAAAACCCCTTTTTTTAGGCGAAAATAGAGCATACACTTAATTTTTGAACAAGTTCACGAGAGGTATAATATTGACAGATTGTTTGAATAGAGTAATTGAACAAAATCATACTTAATTTTAAATAGTATGTAATATTTTTCAGTAATAATTTTGATAATGTCATATTTGCAGGCAAAAAAGAGGACGTTTTCAACAATTAGCCCTTAATTCTTTAACTAAATCAGCGAAATCATATATTAGTTATATATCATTAGTTATGTATAAATACATATTATTTGGCCTTATAATGACAATTTGAAAATATTCAATGGAAACTGTGTATTATCATTTTTTTTGTCTTTTAAACTATGCTGTTCTTCAGAATTACTTTAAAACAAATTAAAAAAAAGTTCGAAAAAAATCATTAAAATAATTATGAAATTTTAAAGAGAATATTCTCAAATTTCAATTTAATATAAAATTCAATTATTATAATTAAGTATAATCCAATAATCTTTTACTAAACTATTATTTCCTTCCCTTCTTTATTATTCTGTTTTCTTCCAATAAATTTTTGATTCCTTGGACGTGATTACATCTTATTTAGGAAAAAAAAAAAATGCATTAAAGGGGAATTACTACATACATAAAAAAAATAAAACAATTTTTTTTTTCATTGTAAGAAAACATAAAAATTTTAGAGATGATGACATGACTGTTTAATTAGACGGTTGAAAGATAATAATAATAATAATAATAGTAATAAGAAGTAACAAGAATAATAATATAAAATAACAATCACACTAATAGTTGGTGCCTAACATAAGTACATTTAATATGTAGCTACATATTATATTTATATATATATATATAATTTACAACGAAAATTTCTCAGAATAGAATTTCTGATGAGTATATTGAATTAAAAAAAAAAAAAAACAAAAAAAAAAACATTAAATCAAAATTAGCCTTTTTTTGTTATTTTTTTTTTTTGTAATGTCAATCTTTTTAACATTTTCATAAAAAAGAATATTTTAATTGCTTATTTTCATAAATTTTTGTTTGCATATATACAGACTTCCTTGTTGTGGGTGTTATGTTAATCATGCAATATATATTTAAAAAAATATATAGGTATACATATTTGTTGATTTTTACTGATAAAATGTAATTTATATAAAATTTTATTATATTGTACTTATAATAATATATTTGCACATTAGATCGTCATAAATAAAATTATATTTTGTAATTATTTTAAAACTCGGATAATAATGAGATTTTATTCTGTACACAAATGATATAATTATATGTGTATTCTATATATCACAAATAATAAACTTTTGATAAAACATTTTCAAGTTCTGACTAAAAAAATGACTAAAAATGTTATTCAATTAGTAGAAATTAATTCACTAAGTATTTGCAGATATGTTTATAAATTCATATATTTAGAGAGAGTCACCGTTTTTACATCGAATTTTCAATTATTAGCGATTTATTTCATGCGTGGAATATATATGATACTATGAAAAAGATACAAATACATATAAAATATATTTTTATTTATATTTTATTTTGGCGGAAAATGATTTCAATTGAATTAAGATTTTTTACTTTGAACTGTTTGATGAAGATTTTTCCTTTAGTACAATTTTTAGGCAGTATCCAGTTAAATATTTGATTAAAAAAAAAAAAATTAATTTTCCAAAAAATGGTTCGAGAACTTTCCCTGTTGTTAAAAACAAAAAAAAAATAAATTCTATGAAATATAGAAATAATTTATTTTTAGTATCTACGTAATAAGAAAATCATAAAACATAATATTAAGAAAAAATTTGAATTCCTTAAGTATAATTTTCTTGAAGCATGCCTTCTAAACAACATGCATTTATTTTAATTTTTTTTTTAGTTTAATTGAGATAAATAATAAGGTAAAAAAAAAAAAAATAATAGTTAACAAAATAATTAATATTCTAAGTTTATAGATTGAAAACGTATTAAATTAAATACAGTCCAGGTGAGAAAGTTTAATTATTTTTTATGTTTAAACATATAAAACTACATATGATTGTATTTAAGATTGCATAGTAAGAATTCAAAATTGTTAAATTTTATAGCTTGATCTTTTCCGTTATTAAATTTATGAACAATTTATTATTTAATCACCATTTAGCTAAATACCTACTAACTTTTTTTTTTAATATTAAATTAAACACTATTCAAAAAATAATAATTAAATAAACAAAATAAAAATGAAACAAGATTTTAAATATTATAGAATTTCAACCTTAAAATTTTAGATCTGTGATAAAATTCTACACAAACTGTTCATTAGAGGGTTAGTTTTTAAAGCTTGCTTTTTTTTTTTTAATATTTTGAATCCTGGAAGTTGAAGCTGCATATTCCTGACTTCATCAATCTTTCAATCTTTCAATCTTTAAACATAATGGGTATTTTTATCATAACTTTTTTTTGGTTTTTGATGAAGAAAAAAAAAAAATGTATGCCAAAAATATTGAATTGCATAATAACATATTGAGCTCGAAAAAATAGTTAAAATCCAATCCGGAAAAATACTTTAAATATTTTGAAGGTACACTGAGAGAGAGATCTATTGCCGCAACAGAAATTTTGAACAATCGAAATTTAATGGTTGCCGAAATCAACTTATATGGTTGCAGGAATTAACATAATTTTAACGCAAGGAAAATTCTTTTTTGGCAAAATATATATCATTCTCTGAACAAAAACAATCTTGTTGAAACAGAATTATTGTTTCTGCAAAAAAAAATATATTGGTCGAAAAAGAATTCAAAAAAGCATTTCTGTCAGTGTAAAGAAATCTGGAATAAGATTTAAAGTTGCTTAACTAAATAAGAACTCATATGTTGAATAAAAAAAATATTTTTTCTTAAATTTTAATACTCATATGGAATAGACTTTTGAAGGCTTGTTCTGCAAGCTTATTTAAATTTTTGTAAAAATGTTTCTATAACATATTACATAATAATTTATTTTGATATTTAAACAATGACGATATAAAAATTAGATTTATTATTTTTAGTTTACACATACTGATTGGCTAAATAAATAAATCTTTATAAATTATTAAATATTGAACTGTCTATATAACACTCTAATTATTTTATGTAATGTTAAAATTAAAAAAATTGTTTATATTATGATGTTAGAAACAAATAAATTTGTAAAGATGATGAACGATTTTTTTTTTTACAAAATAACGATATACAATGTACTAAATATCAGTGACGAATTTGAATTATTAATTTTTTTGTCGGACATAAAATCAAAGTAACCCGGGTGAGCAAGCCATAAGTCCGCCTATAATGTGACAAATATTTATATTAAGTAGTTTGTCAAATTATCAATATAAAATTTTGATAAAAGCAATATCAGAGTTTGAAATTACAAAAAAATATACATATAATTTGAAAATAAGGAAACAAATATGTAAATAATCTGATATAGACGAAATACCCGGCTTCGCACGGTAGTACAGCATGTTGCTAACATGTTACTGCAACATTTTTCTCGGAATGTTGCAGAAAAATGTTGCAGTATTTTGCTGAGTGGTTGCAGGAAAATGTTGCAACAAAAAAATTTTGCAGCAAAATGTTGCAAGAAAATGTTGCAGCAACATGTTGCAGTAACATGTTGCAGAAAAATGTTGCAGGAAAATGTTGCAGCAACATGTAACAGCAAAAAAAATGATGCAGGAAAATGTTGCACGAAAATGTTGCAGCAACATGTGGCAGAAAAATATTACAGGGAAATGTTGCAGCAACATGTTGCAATAAAATGTTGCAGGAAAATGTTGCAGGAAATTGTTGCAGCAACATGTTGCAGAAAAATGTTGCAGAAAAATGTTGCAGAAAAATGTTGCAGGAAAATGTTGCAGGCACATGTTGCAGGAAAATGTTGCAGCAAAATGCAACATGTGGGGTGGTCTCTGAGAAGGAGGTCAACAAATTGTTTGTTACGAAATTTGTGTGTAATCAATTCCTCTTTTAACGTACCAAATTTTGTTGAAATCGGAAAAGGAAGGGTCGCTGGGAAGGAGGTCAACAAATTTTTTGTTACTCTTTTTACGTATCAAATTTTAACGAACTTTTGAAGTCCGCCCTCACGGTTGAGCGGTTTAGGAGCCAATTCGGAACAGACAAAGAGACAAAGAGACAACTTCGCTTTTATATATTAGATTTAATAATAATATAAAAATAAAATAGTTTCATATAATGAAAACTTGAGCGTCAATTAACACTAAATATCATCGTAAAGCTTTCGTCCCTGAAACCAACTAATATGAAATTTAAATTAAATTTATTTTAAAAACATAATAAAAATTAGGTAAACTATACCAACATTTTTTTATTTTCTTTTTCATTACTTTTTCTTAAAATTTATTTTTTTATAAAAATAATTGTTTATTTTGTAAACAAAATTACTTTAATGTTATACTAATGATTTTTAAGAATTTCCCAGAAGCAAAAATACCTATGTAATTCCCTAAAAAAAAAAAAAAAACTGAAATAAAATAAAAATATTTATTTTATATATATAGTTAAAATAAAATTAGATTTTGCTGAGTTGTTCAATGTAATTAATCTTTGAAGATTTGTAGGCACGATTTTTTCATTTACTTTTAACATTTAATTGGTTTAGAAAGTTATCAAGTTTTTTTTTTCTTGCAAATAAAAATATAAAAAAAAAATTAAACTAAGAGCTAAATATTTACAAATAATTTTAAATTATTTTTACTTTTAAAGAATATAAAACTGAATAACAGATATTGTAAAACTGCGACATGCGTATCAGAAGCTCGTAAAATATTATGTGATTGACAAAATATTAAAAATTCACAGTTTTAACTAGAGGTTTCAGGCGGTTTCCAGACACCTTTTTCATTTAAGTCTGTTGGTCTACTATAGTACTACTCCCATTTTAATTACTTTTTTATAACCTTTAGTTAAATTTTCATTAATTTTTCTTGCTAGATTTAATAACAACGTCTGTTACTTTTCATTTTTAGTTAATATTTTTGAAAATTTTGATTGTATTCATTTATGCAACAAATTTAGATTTCAGAAGATCTACATGTAAATAGTTATTTTTATTGACTTGTTATTTTAATTTAAATTTTATACTATTATCTAAATAGCCAAATATAAATTACATTTTGTAAAATAAAATACTTGATACGATACAATTACATTAGCACATGAAATAAATAAATTAAATAAAAAAATTATTAAATAAATTATTTAAAAAAATGTATATAATAATGTTTCCTTTGTATTAACGATAATATCTTTCATTTAATAGTAGATTACAATACGTGTTATGAAAATTTGTTATCCTTGCGAGTTGTGTATACACACAAACACATAGACACGATTCATTTTTATATCACGAGACCGAAGGTCGAGTGATATAATATTGACGAGTGTCTATGTGTTTGTGTGTATACAAAACGAGCTGTATAACAAATTTGATTAACATGTATTGTATACTGCTTTAATGTGCATGTGAGAGGGAGTTGCAAGGAGAGAATATAGAGATAATTTATAATAAAAAATAAAGATAAAAGAAGCCAAGGGAATTTTTCCACGTTAATTATCCTTTAATTTCTCTTTCTTTTACAGATAAAAGAAGCCAAGGGAATTTTTCCACGTTAATTATAGTTTAATTTCTCTTTCTTTCACAGATAAAAGAAGCCAAGGGAATTTTTCCACGTTAATTATCTTTTAATTTCTCTTTCTTTTAGAGATAAAAGGAAAAAAGGGAAATATTGTGAGTGTGAGAGATATTATTTTTGTTTATAGTATTACGCAGTTCAAAATGAAGTAAGTAAATACAATATAGGGAAATGTAAATACAATTTACATCACAATTTACATTTCCCTATAATTGCATGTGTATTGATGCATGTAATGGACCATTTACCGAACTAAATTTGCGAATGTAAATACAACTTACCGAAGACATGCACATTAAAAATTTGTTACATATCTGAAGTGAAGTTCTTCAACACATTTTTTAGACTTTTTGATTTCAGGCATTCTTATATTAAAACGATTGCCATTTAATTATATATGATAATTCATTTTTTTTATCCCAAAATGTTTCAAAAAACATAGCATAGATGCCTCCTCTAATTATTGGCGGTAAATGTTTAGATTCGAAACTAATTCCTGAAAAATTTGATTCTCTCTAAAAATAGAATTAAAAATTTATGAAATCAGAAAATGAAAATATTATTTCTTGCTCCGAAAGGTATATAAAATTTAGCTATAATGTTAAAAGTTAAAAAAAATTTCTTTTGAAAAATTCTAAGCATTATGGAACTTTTTTGCAATTACAGAATATAGGATTTCCAGCTGATATTCAATTAATAAAATTTATTAATTAAGGAATATTCAGTTTTCTAGTTTAGTTCTACATTAGTGATTACAAATTTTAAATTAGAAAGAGTATCGATGAAACTTCCTTCATTTATTTTCCAAATCTTGTACATATTAATAATTTTATTTCATATATTTACGACAATAGGGTACTAAATTGGATCTGTAGCTATTCGTATAAAAAAAAAATATGTGAGTCTCGGGACACACGGAAGAAGTGAAACTTCATGGCAAGTAGTATTTTCTGGGGCGGCTAAATAAATATTTAAAATGGCCAAGTGCATATAAGACATGACGCCAATCGATTTTTTCGACGGCGACTAGTTGATTTTTGTCCTTCGACTGCTGCGGCCAGTTGACTTAAAATTATTTGTTTTGGGGGAATTCGGCGGCTTAGAAAAAAGTAAACAAATAAAATTAAAAACCAGCGACTACTTAGATATAAAAACATTTAAAAATTCTAAAATACTTTTTAAGCTCAAAAATTTTAGCGGTATAATGGCTTTTAAATTATTTCAAAATGCCTATATTTATAGCTGCATGGCAACACTGGTTGCCAGATGATTTCACTATATTTTAAGCCGTAAACAAAATTCCGGTTACAACTATATTATTAGTGACAATAATGTATGAAAAAACAGCAGCGTGGCTTAAATCATGTTTTCTTTTAGTTGCCCGAATAGTTTAATCTAAAATAACATTTTTTTAAAAATGCCTGAAAAATTTCAGGCATATTAGTACTTCTTCTGAAAAGGAATTAGAATAAAAATATTCTACATGCATTGCATTAATGGAATTTAATGGCAAAAATAATTTATACCAACAACTCAATTACAAATTACTTCAAAAAAAAATCTGTTTTAGTTAAAAGAGCATTTTCAAATATGCCTGCAAAATTTGACATTAGTATTTCTTCCGAAAAGTAATTGTAACAAACATATTTCTCCTGCATTTTATTAGTGTAATTTAATGTCAAAAATAAATTACACTAACAAACTAAAAAAATTACATTAAGAAAAATTAATATCAAAAATAAATCATCTACAAAATAGATGCATTGGAACATTTTTATTCAGAATACATATTTGTATTCCAAAAACTTTTTGAAAATTAGCACTAATAATTAATAAATGAAATATTTGTTATTCAATAATTTAAAATAAATTTTATTTTCCTTTCAATCGAAAAAAAAAAGAAGTATTTTCGACTTTAATTCTGAGCCAATATAGAGTAGGTTATTGCGCTGATAAGTTCCATTAAGTTGCTAGCGGCTGTCGGTTTTATCATCAGCTGACACATAAATTTTTTCTTTTTTTTTTTGCTTTTTTTTTTGACAATAATCGAGGCATTTTTGACATTCAGCGTTACATTTTTGACACTTACATTTTTTTCACTCTCAATCATAATGCCTCTAAAGAAGTTTCACTTCAAAAATTCTTTAAAACAAGTCCACTCTTTTCAGAGCTAATTACGTTTCATTGGAAAGTTATAAATAAAAACACGAAACTATTACAGGTATTATTAAGTTATTAAAGCACTCCTTATTTCCCTATATGATAATGTTCATAAAAGATAAAAGTTATACTCACTGCTTTGGTTGGACACTTGTTTATTAAATCAAATATTTGCTTTATATGTGATTCTTGGTTTAAAAAACCCAAAAATGGATTTATACTTTTTCTTATCGCACAAAATCCAATTTCTTTGATTCTGGCAAGTGTTATCAATTGGCCATTATCGTTTTGTTTTTTTGTTATTATATTTAAACGAACTTTATTTGAAATTGGTTCAATTAGCCTTATGGTTAGATTAAGTTTTTTATTGTTTTCATATATTATAGAAATGATTTCAATTCTTTTCGTGGTAAAAATTATATCAAATTTTAAAAAACTTATTAATTTTGGTTCACAAAGTGATGTAGAAACCAGTAATAATAAAATTATCTCCATTTTTGATTGTGATATGTTCATTTTTATTCAGATACAAATTTTTATTGCTTAGTTACAATTGAAGTATTCGCTGAAAAGAATAAAATGATTATACATGTAAAGTATAAAAAACATTTTTTTTAATTACATGTGAATTTTATGTGATAGAATTTAATTTGTTTCCGATAATTACTTAAATTTAAAGTTCAAACCAATTTTCTAATACCTATTGGGATTAAAAATTCACAAAGTTTATTCATATCATAGTATATGTATTGAAAGGGGAAATAATAAAACGTTAACACAGGCAAAGGAAAATACTATATAAAGTAACTAAATATGTTCGCTGCAAAATATAATTAATAGGAAATAGATGGTACACTGTAGTAGAAATATATTTATAAAAATGTAGAACAGTACCTTATTAATGAAGTACTGAGCCCGTTTTAAACATTTTAATTTTAAATATTTTTCGAATTTTTTCTTTAATAATTCTACGATCGCTCTTTATTCACATACCAATTTTGATTGAAATCCACTTTCAGCCCCCCTTCGCTGCCTTCGGCACAATTGAAGACTAAACATTTTTTTTAAAGTTTTTTTAATCTACATCTACTGATACACCATTATCATGGAATTGCATTTTTAGTCCACATTCAGAATTCCTGAACACAATCGTGGTCTTTCTATTTTTTTTAAGTTTCCTTTCTCACATACTAATTTTTTATCAGAATCTATTCATGAATTAAAAAAATAGATATTTCATATGAAAGTAATTTCGACACTTCCCCGGTTCAGAGTTTTATAATACGCTTTGGCATGTTTGAAAGTGAACGCGATTACGCATATAAACATTTTTAAATTTTTCTAAGTTTAAGACGGACCCATAATTTTGATACAACTTTTTTCCTATATAAATAATAATTTTTTTTAAATTTTCATTAATAGAAAAAAAGTATTTTTCAAAAGTACCTTAACATTTTGAAATTCGTACTGACAGGATTTAAAGGGCTTAAATTCAAATGTAAAAAGTATAAACATAAAGCGAGGCTATTTCAATTACATTGGTATATATTTTTAAAAGCATACAAAAAAGTAACATTAATAATTTTGAAATAAGACATCATCAAATAATGATGTCTTGAATCATTTTTATGATGGTTCAATATTTTTTATTTTAGCTTCATTAAATAACATTCATTTAATTTTTTCTTTAATAATTAATTAACTAATGATTCACGGAATCATTTAAAATTGCGATTATTAAAAGTAAAGAAAATTGACTCAAATTTTATATTATATGAAATAAAATTAAAATTTTTTTTTAACCGTGAGGAAGCTAAGATTTATTATGTATAGTTAGCAAATTTAACAAAGTCTTTCCATGAATTATTCAAATAAAATTTGGTTTTATTGGCAATAAAAATTGAAACATCTTTTTATTCTAGTTCAATAAGCTTCTTATATGTCTCACATTTCAAATTTTGTATCAATTTATTTTCACTCCAACCAGTCATATGCATATATTGCAGGCATTCAAATATCGTTTATTAATATAGATCATTTTCATAGAAGTACAATAGCCCTAGATGCCTTTTTTAAATTTTGTAAGTTGTGTGACATTTTTTTTTTAATTTTAATTTTATACTATTATGTAAATATACAAAAATAATTGTATTTTGTAAAATAAAATACTTGATTGATATGATATACATAATACAATTATCACTTTTAGTATCATGAAATAAATAAATTAAACAAAAATTTTTTTTAAATATATATTAAAACGATTGCCATTTTATTATATATGATAATTCATTTTTTTTATCCCAAAATGTTTCAAAAAACATAGCATAGATGCCTCCTCTAATTATTGGCGGTAAACGTTTAGATTCGAAACTAATTCCTGAAAAATTTGATTCTCTCTGAAAATACAAAAAAAATTACTTAATAATTTATAAAATAAACTAAAAAAATTAAAATATTATTTGCTGTTCGAAGAGATGTAAAAAGTATTTAAATTAAAAGTAAAAAAAATTTTTTTTAAAATAACTCGAAGCATTATGGACCTTTTTTGCAATTATAGAAATTGGGATTTCCAGCTGATATTCATTTAATAAAATTTGTTCATCAAGGATTCTTTAGTTTTCTAGTTCTACATTATTTATTAAAATTATTGATTAAAATTTGAATAAGTATTGACAAAGTTCTCTTCAAATATTTTTGAAAGATCTATAAATTAATCAATTTATTTACGACAATGGAGGAAGCAAATTCGATTCGTGTCTACCTATAAAAAAAATTATTATTCTTTAAAACTCATAGTTTTTCAGATCTAATTAATGTTTTATTGCAAAGTTCTAAATAAAAACACGAGAATATTATAGGTATCATTAAGTTATTAAATCACTCATTATTTCCTTATCTGATTATGTTCATAAAATTATAAAAAAAGACAAAAGTCATACTTACTACTTTGGTTGGACACTTGATTACTAAATCAAATATTTGCCTTATACGTGATTCTTGATTTAAAAAACCCAAAAATGGATTTATACTTTTTCTTATCGCACAAAATCCAATTTCTTTGATTCTGGCAAGTGTTACCAATTGGCCATTATCGTTTTGTTTTTTTGTTATTATATTTAAACGAACTTTATTTGAAATTGGTTCATTCAGCCTTATGGTTAGATTAAGTTTTTTGTTGTTTTCATATATTATAGGAATGATTTCAATTCTTTTCGTGGTAAAAATTATATCAAATTTTAAAAAACTTATTAATTTTGGTTCACAAACTGATGTAGAAACCAGTAATAATAAAATTGTCTGCATTTGTGATCTGTTCACTTTGTGATCTGTTCACTTGTACTCAGATCTAATTTTTTTTCCTAGTTGCAATTGAAGTATTCACTATGAAAAGAATAAAATGATTATACATTTTAAGTATAATAAAAAAATTTTTTTTAACTACATTTGAGTTTTATTATATAAATTTTATGTAATAGTAGGTATTTCATTTGTTTTCGATAATTATTTAAATTTAAAGTTCAATCCATTTTTCTAATACCTATTGGGATTAAAAATTTACAAAATTGATTCATATCACTGTACTGAAATCGAAAATAGTAAAATGTAATCTCAAATACAATAAACTCTTATACAGCTAAATTAAAAAAACATAATTAATAGTAACTACATAGTAAACTGTAGTAAAAAAATACAATACGAGACATTAGTTATTAAATCATAGACATTATGGCGAGTCCCTTGAACTAAGTAGGTATATACTAAGAACATAAACATAATTTTTTATTGATTTTCATTTTTCCTTCGTTCTTTAATTTAGTTTACTTAAATTAAAGAAAATTTTTTAATAATATTATTTCGTGGAATTATTAAGCAATTATTTCATTTGTGTTATTTAAGTTTCATTTTCAAAACGAAAAAAAAAAATTTCTTGTTTTCATTAATTAAAAAAATAGCGCACAAAAGAAAAAGAAAATTCTTTAAATCTCTTGAGGTGTAGGAAACTAATTTAGCTCAGCAAAGGGATTTATTATAATTTTTTTTATTTTAATTGAAAATTTATTTCAACTGATTTTCATACATTTTATATTTTAAAAATTATATGACATATTTCGTTTAATAAATAGTAAGTTAGTTAGCTAGAAATTTATTATACGAATAATAATGAAAAATCCTGCATGAAATGATCCGCATTGAAAGGCAGTGTAGCAATGATAATTACACTGTCGGCTTGTTTCTGATATAGAGTTCAAATAAGTTAAGGTCAAAATAATTTTAATTATTTCTGTTTTTCAATTATAATTAGGGCTTACAATAACTGACATTTTTGATACCGTTCCGGTATCCGGTATTAAATTTAGTAGGAGAATATAATTACCATTCAAATCATTTTGATAGCAATTTGGACGTTAAATAAAGTTATGAAACTAGAACTATAGTATACTTCGAATAACAACACATATGGGAAAATATCTTTAAAATGTATATATGATTACCTTATGTCCATAATAACTTAACAAGTCTCCAGATAACTCGACAAATCTCCTGATAACTTAACATTTATTGGGAGTTGTTCTAATTTTTTTTTCTTCTACTTTGTGCACTTTATTATATATATATTGAAATAAGTATCTATAAGTTATCAATAGTATTCCTTCGCGATTACAAGTAAGTTTGAAAAACTTTCAGTACCTAAAAATTGAGTTCTCTTGTATATTTATTTGCAATTAAACAAATAAGAACATAAACCCAGGCGAACCTAACAAAACTATTCAACCACTAAATCATGAAAAATAATTTAGAAAACAAAAAAATCTTATTTGGATCCTGGCTATTTTTTTTTTGAAACTCACTTATAATTTTGCCGGACACAAATATTTTACTTTGTTTGTTTGATCACAATATTTTGATAAAAAATTTCATCGATTAGTAAGGTTATGAAAGTTTTATGGACTGAACTAGACTGATTTTTATTAAATTATGTGAAATAACTTTATTTTTATTACTAAATGATTGCAAATTTTACAATATAAGTTTCTAATGTTATTTTTTATTAAAATAAATTATTTTATAATATAATATATAATATGATATAGTTTCAAGATTCATTTATGTAATATTATTTTAATTTTAATTTTAAGTTTTTTAGGGATTTCCAGCGGTAAAGAAAATTTAAATAATCAAATAAAAAACAATTTAAATATACCTCTTAAATGTTTGTGCAAAATTATTGTTAGTTAAAAATTTTTATTTATTTAAAAAATAAAATAATGTGATAAAATATCCTTGTAAGTATCATATAAAAAACTTTTTGTAAAAAATTTTTGTAAAAAATATGTTTGTGAGAATTTTCTTTTTATTATTTTTAGAATAAATTGTTGCTGAAGATGCACCAAAAAACAAGGTGCGAAATATCAATAAAATTTTAGAAAGATAAAAATATTTAAATTGTTTTTTATTTGAATATTTAAATTTTCTTTACCGCTGGAAATCCCTAAAAAACTTAAAATTAAAATTAAAACAAACACCAGCAAAAAATAAAGTACATTATCAATATTATTTTAAAAATGTCTAATAAATTATGTTTTTAATATAGAATTTGCTCATTAATGTAGAATTTGCTTATTAACATCGCTCAATGTCTCACTGTTAAATGGTATATGTTTTATTGAAATCTCCTATTCTAAGTAATTATAAATATTACATTTTTATTTATGTTTCATACAGTAATTATATAAATGCATTTGGTTTACAAAATGAGTTTTAAAATCGAACTTCATTATTACACTCCCAAAATAAAATATCTATATTTTATGATATGGGTTTTCTAAATAAACAACTCTAGTTTTTTATTTCATTTCTACACAAAAATAATAATATTTTTGATTTTACTTTTATGTACTCCTAAGCCTTGAAATCTTAAATATCAACTTCCCATTGCACGAAGTATGATAATTGATTTAGGTTTTTCCATAATATTTCGAAAAACATGCCAAATACTCCAGGTTTCAATATGGACGGTAAGTTTTTTGAATCAAATGTAATGCCGGAAAATGTTTTTTCACTCTAAAAAAAAAAAAGATTTCAGTACACTAATTGTTAAACTACTTTATTTATTTGGTTTTAAATTTCGTTGTAAGTTTGTGGGCTGCCAAATCTAAGGTACCAATGACATAGATAAAAAAAAAATAATTGTGTATCTAGATTTTGTAGTTATGTTTTATTTTAAATACAAATAATGGATTTGGAGGAGCGAAATCTCTGTAATATCTCGTATTGAAAATGAGGCTCTACAAACTGAAAGTTTTCAAATGCATTTGAATTTCAATAGAAAAATAACAAATTTTAGAAAATTTAAGCCTCTGGTAAGTAGGTTACGATTCAACATTTTTGTATTTGCCTTTGTATAATAAATTTTTATATAATTTCAATAATAGATAGTTACAATATTTATTGAACAGCTCTTGGAGATGTTTTGCATAATATTTTTTATAGATGATTCTTTCAGTAAAAAGCTCATCATTGGATTAATAGTTTTTTGCATTGCACAAAATCCAATATTTCGAATTCTTCCAATTACGATATAATTGCCGCTTGTCAAAAATTTTTTAATTATAATATTCATGCGCACATTATTCGAAACTTTTTCATTGAATTTTATAGTTAAATTCAATTTTATTTTATCGCTGTATATTTTTGGAAAAATTTCTATCCTTTTAGTTGTATGTAAAACTTCAAATTTTAGAAATTTTATGGGTTTTGCAAATATTTTAAATGCAAGGATAAAGAGCAAAAATGTTGTTATTTTCATTTTGAAAAATTTTATGGTTTTAATTCGAGATTGCAATAAGTAATGCTTTTTTATTTTATTTTTTTTTAGTAAAAGTTAAACCATATTTTTGATTGCATGTTAAATTATGATTCAACAATTAAAAAAAAATTTAAGCTAAACGAATATGTATTTAAAAGTAGAAAATTAAGCTCAGTGTAATGAGCCAATTCCAGACAATAATTTTTTTTTTGTTTAAATATTTGGTGGCATTCATTTATTTTATTAAAAATGAAAATTGTAAAGCTGCTAAAGGAAAAAGCACAAAGTAATTATTTTATAATTTTCTCGTTGAAACCATTGGAAAATTAATCAATATTAATGGTGTGAGTTCAGTTAGGCTCTAAAATTTGTTTCCCTTCTATTTGATCATCGAAAAATGCTATGCCACATTTTTTCACATACAAATAATTCCCCATCATCTTCTAATTCTTAATTTGATATGCTGATTTTTCTTAAAATGTGAAATTTTACATTCTATTAGATTTATTATATACTTATATATGAAACAAAATAAGCTTACTTACTATAATAATTAAATTTTAATAATTAAATTTAATATATTATTATTATTATTTTTATTTTTCTATCAATAATTTCTTTTCACCATTATTAATAAATTATCAATTTTAAATTGATTCTGAAAATAATGACATGATTATTAGATTTTCATTCAAAGGCTTTTGTTGAGGATACATATTATGGTTTATAACAGTGTTGTACCCAAAACAATCTGCATTTTAAATTATTACGATACTTAATGTATAACATAGAAAAGAATATGTTCGGAAAAGAACAATAAAATTACCTTTCATTATTAGCTTAGATACTCTTTTTATTCTGCTAAACGTTTTTAATGCTCATTTGTGGGTGTATAAAAAAAAAGTTACTTTTTTTTTCCTGTACATTATTTTTTATGGTAATTTAAAAAAAAAAATTTCTTGTTTAAATATCGAGAAAAAAACAAAAAAAAAAAAAACAATAACAAATATTCTAAATAAAGAAATCAATAATTGAAAATGTTTTGAAAACATTAGAACAACTATTTATACATAATTGACGATGTTATATTTTACTCGATTAAAGTTCAACCAACTTTAATTTGATAAAATTTTAGAGAAAAGCGAAACTAAATAATTCTTGTAACATGATTTTAGAATAGATAGTACGTACATAGTTTAATATATTGCCAATGTTAGTCCATATAAAAAAAAAAAAAATTGTTTATATTATATTATTTTAGTTTACATACAATAATATGGGTATATTGGTTATTCAAAAACATAACGTCGGTGGGCGACGCCAAACCTCGTAAGTCTTATTTTTTACAAAACATGTTTTTTTACATTTTCCTGTCCTTTTTGTTGATCTGCGTCGATCTACATTCATAAAAACTCTCTAAATATTTTTTACGCACTTTTATTGTCGAAAAAAAAACTCGAATATTTAGGTGGGGAGTTTTTCTGGCCAAACCTTGTACATTTTTGAAACTAAGATAATGTACTAATCTTCGTACAGATTTTACTCAATTCATATCACTATGAAATTGGCCAATCTTAAGCAATTTTGTGCTAATTATAAGAATAATACAGTTTTTTGTGTCTCCTGTAAAATTTTCAAAAACGGACTTACGAGGTTTGCGTCGCCGACCGACGATAAACTGAGAAAATTATCTATAATTTTTCAAATGAAATACAGTGAATTATGAACGAATTTTACAATTTATTTCAGTAATAAAAAAAAAATTAAAATAATATTTCTTTCAATTTGAACTACAAAATAATTAAAATTTTATGGCAAATTTTCGTCAGCCGATTTTTTGTCATTCAATACTATTGTCTAGACGTCTAGAGCTAATTTAATTAAATTTGATATTACCTTGAGGATACTTTAAAAATTCTTTTAAAATGTTTTCAACACATAAATCATATTTAAGAATACATAAATCGTTAAAAAACTGAAAACTTAGGAGATAATAATAGTATGTAAATTATTAAAAAAAATAAATTTTGTCGCTAGAATCATAAATTGATAGAAAATAAAATTTTTCATCCATTTATCAGTTTTCTAGAGTATGACACTGAAAATTTCCAAAAATTAAATTTGATAATTAAGAAAAGAATGTCGACATATAATACCTTCATAACATTTCTTCAATCAATAAAAATGCTCAACTTTTTGGTGGCAGACAAAAAAGAGGCACATTACTTACATTGAGAGGACAAAATGAGATAAAATTAACAAGAAAATGTTGGATAAACACATTTCTTACAAAGCTGGTTTATTTTATTTGATTTGATGTCATATATTTAGTTTAAAAATATGTGCAACTAGTTTTTCCAAAACCAATATTTTAGACCTTTCCAATGCGATCTTCTTCTGCATAACGTTGGTTTTTTTGATTAAAAATCGATTTTTTTTTTAAATACAAAAAACAAAACCAGAAATATTTTAAAAATTTATTTTTATGTCCACTAAAGCTGTCGGCGAAAAAACAATTGTAAGCTTTTCATTACCACTTATCATGTAAAACGAGGAAAAAAAATTTGAAATTCAAAAGAGAAAATAAAAAATAAAAATGCCAAATAAATAAAAAAAAAAAAAATAAAAATCAAAAAATACAAAAAGAAAATAATATTTTGTATTTTTATCAGAAATCCAGAAACAATAATTTCATAAAATTTTTTTGGATAACAACCCTTTAAGTAATAAAGAAAAAGATAATTACACCGTAATGCAGATGCTTTTAAGAATCCGTTTTTATTTGAACGTTCTTCCTAATCGTTACGACGAAACCATAAAATTGAATTAATTTTTTTTTCCTTTAACTCTTTTTTTTTTTTTTTTTTTTATTCTTTAATAAATGCTATATGATTTTTTTTATATTCTTTCAATATCAAATTATTATTTATGTTGCATGAATCAGAAAATATTGCACACTGTTTAAAATATATGTGTTTAACAATTAGAATTACATTTAAATTCCCATATAAGTCGACGATGTGTTGATGTTATGAAAAAATGTTATTCCTAATTTTTTTCTCATCTGTTAGTTCTGTAACTAACTTCGATGTTTTGTGAAATTTAGCCGTTTAAACTTAAAAAATATTTATTAACTTAAATGTTTTTTCTACACATATTCATAATTTGCTAAATTTTATATTACAGTGCAGTTAGCCTTAAATGGTAATAAGTTTCTTAAGGTAATATTCTACACAACCATATTTTAACTTTTCAAGAATAAAAACAACAATTTCTTACAGTGTCTTTTAATGCATAATTTTATTTCCATTTACATTTAATAAAATTCATTTCATTTAGTTTAAATATATACTTTTTTTTTTATTCTTTTTTAGGAACAATTAGCCAAAGTGATGATTTACTTTTTAATGGTCCTGTAAGTAACAATCAATCGATTTCGCTGAAATTTAAAATCAAATGAATAAGATATGAAAAACATAAAATAAGAGTTATAAGTTATAAGATAATACATCATATTTGGAGAATTTATGATACAATGTAATAAATTATTATATGAAACCATTGTTCAATATTCAATTATTTAAGAAAAAAATTGTAATTAAAAAAGAACCAACTATATCATGTAAGGATTTACAAATTTAAATTTCAATTTAACTACTTATTGCTATAATTAGTTTATGTTTTTGAATTATATATATATACTGTAAAAACAGGTAGCTGCTGCAGCTATATGCTCTGTACATCCCTGTACATCCCTCACTATGTAATAGGTCAAATCAAATTAATGAATAAGTTTAGCAAGATGAGTTATTTAACAGAGCAAAAATATCAGAAACTCATTTTGTATAAACTAGTATAAAAACAGTAATTTTCAAATAGAAACATTTGCTACATTTTCGGAGAAGTTATTAATGCAAAATTTGAGGGATAATTATAATCGTACTTCTATTTATCTCCAACGGCAACGAGTTTCCTTTGAGTGTAGGATATTAAAAATGGTAAATAAAAAGGAGAAAAAAAGTCTATTGTGCACCTTATGTTCAGGCATCAACTTTGTTGTTCCTTATTATACAGCAGACTAATGTTCACCTTCACAATTTTTGTATTTTGTGAATGAATGGGTTGGAAATATTTTAATCAAAAAAGTTCTTCGTTCCAATATTCTTTAATTTCTATCAGATAAATAAAATAAATATTCATTTAATTTTATATTTTATTCTTGAAATAATGAGTTGGGAACAAAAATTCAATTGCACTAAAATTTTAACTTATAATTATTTTTTTTTTAAATTAATTATTCTTTATGGAAAGATTTATGTAATTCTATCCGTTTTAATGTTACACTGTCTAACATTATCTGTTAATTTAGAATTCATTCATTTACTCGTTAATGTTTCTAACAAAAAAAAAAACACTATAATATTAATAAATTATTCTGAAATCAATGGAAACTTCTTTTACTATACATAATATGTATAATTTTTTATTTTTTCATTTCAAAAAAAAAAAAAAAAAATTATTGTTAAAATTTGCAGCATAAAGTGCATAGAAATAACAATAACCTTACAAATCGTTATATTCATAGTTCTTATTTTTTTTGCATATAGGTTACTTTCATGTCAGCAGAAATTAATTATCTACTTTCTCATCCAAAAATAAACTTATACAAAATTTATGAATAAAAATTTTCTTTTGATAACATAACAATTTTCAATGATAGGAAATAATAATAATAATAATAAAAAAAAAAACCAAATCTATGTTTTATTTTCATATTTTTTTTTACAAGCAGATGAATATTTTCTGATTTTTTATATTTTTTTTTATTATTATTTCATTTGAATTTTTTATTCAGTTTGGAATACATACAATGTTCCTACAAAATAAATTAATTTTAATAATAATAATAATATTTTTTTTATTATTATTATTATTATTTTGTTTTTTTTTTTTTTTTTCCTCTAAGAATAAATCTATGTACATTATTGTTTCATCTGAATATTCAAATTATTTATGCCTATGATATTGATAGATTTATTATAACCATATTTCATTTGCGTGGTTTGATTTATGATAAAATTTTCTTTATATTTTTAAATTAATTTTATATTTTCTTTCAAATATTAATGTTAAAGAAAAAAAAAAAAAAATAAATAAATGAAAATAATTCTTTTTAATAAAAATATACATAAAGTATATTTGTTAGTTAGAAAAATGAAAAAAAAAAAAAAAAAAAAAAACAAATTAAAATGAATATGAATTCTGAAATCATTTATAAGAAATCAGTAGAAAGGGAAAAATAACAATAATTTCTAGGAAACTAAAAGAGGAAGTTCATTCTATGTGATAAGAAAACTATGTACAGGTACAATATGAGACAGAATAAAAAAAAAAAACTTTAAATTCATATTGACAAAAAAATTTCTTATTATCATTTTGTTTAAAATAAATAACTTCTTTCATTTTATTTTTTTTACAAGTAAAGTTTGCAACTTAAGTCTTTTGTTTTATATGTGAATTATTAAATTTTTATCATTTTTGTTGAGTTATGAGGATTTCCGCATTTTACCAAGTTAAAAAATTTAGAATTCTCCAGAGCTCAGTAGATTAGAATTTTCGAAATACGTTTTTGACGGCTCATAATTTTTCATATAACATTAATGTACATCATATAAATATAAATTTATGTAATTAGTTGATATTATAAATATTGATTTTAATTTAGCATATCTGCCACCAAAAATTAATTTTTATGTGTGTAAGTGGGTTTCATAAAATTTAGATAAATTGTTGATTTCTAAAATGGAAAATATTTAAAATATTAATTTTTGAGGGCTATTATTTTTTATTCACTTATAGAATTATTTTTTAGTTTTTCCATTTATCACACTTCTAAAGGTAAGAAAATTTTAAATTTATTTGCAAAATGTTTCAACATCTATTTTATTATACTGATAAATTGAAACTTTAGCAACCTGAAATTTTGACATAATAATTGAATAAAATATTTTTAACATTCAAAAGTATTTGAATAAATTTTGTGTGTTAATTTTTATAATACTTGAATTATTTTGTTTTCTTCCGAAACACATAAAAATGAAAATGAAGTGTAGTAGTGTAACTACGCTATGACCATGTAGTTGTTTATTTATTTATTAATTTTTTTTTTCTTTTGCAATATTCTTAAAAATGCATTTTTCATTTTTGTAAAGTGATTTGCTTTACACTTTCAGACATTGCACTCAAAGTAAATTTTTTTACCCTAAGGTTACCAAAGTGTGCTATGATGTTTCGCTTAATTTAAAAGATTAAAAAAAAAAGTAATACTATAGATATTTTATGTACATGTATGTAGAATTTAACAAAAAGGGATAATTAACTTTATTATATTTTGTTAATTAGACGAAAATTTTCTGAAATTTATAAAATCATTAATATTATGTTGTATTAAGATAAATTACACTTTAAAAAGATAAGTTTTTATTCGTTATGTTCTTATCTGGTAATGGTGAATAAAGTGTTGCAAAATATGATTTATGCTTTTTTTATTAATATACATACAATGTTTAAAATCAATGTATGTGCACCGACTTACATATTATATAAATATGTATCTCGAATCATAAATTTTAGTTAAATATAATATTTTCATTTAAAATCTTAATATATATTGAAGGTAAGCTTTAGTTAGGATACGAAATTTACACTTGAGGGAAGAGCTGCGATTTTCTTGAAAAATAACTTCGTAAGAAAAATAATTGTTAAAGCCAAAATTGAACACATTTTTGAAAAACAAAAAAAAACAGCCATATGCATAAGATAAGAATTAACTAATAATATGTACAAAACATTAGATATAGTTTTTCATTAAATAACATTTATTATTCTTTATTGTTTTTGTTTCAAAAACAATTTTTACAGTATTTTAAGTGATATCATTTATGTAATTTAGTGGCATATATGCTAATCCAGTAAAGTTTTGAAATGAAATTAGTTGTGTATGTCTAAAGTAATTAAAGTTTTAGGAAACACTGATGAAATGAAACTTTTGGGGCTATCGATAGCTACCGAATTTATACACATTTTATAAATTTAATATTTAATGCGAAACACACAAACATTTAAAAATAATGATTGCATTCAACTTTTCAACGCATTGGGTCCAGTTAATTTATTCATGTTCTAACCATTAAATAGGATTAATTTATCCAAGAAATATCCATTTTATTACTTATTAAATAGCTAATTTTCTAATAAAATCAAGTAAAGATAAAAAATAAACAAAAAAAAAAAAAGAAGGAAAAATAAAAATAAATTAAATTCCAAAGAAAATAAAGTTTGCCAAAGTTAAATATTATTAAATTATGCACGGACAATGGTATTCAAGATGTAACAAAAAAAAAAAATTAAAAAATTCTCAAAACAAAATTGAAGTGTGTATTTAATATGCTTCTTGTTTTTTTTTCTGCAAAATATGCAGTGTTGCGCCTTTTGCATTTATCTACCACAGTGAGTCTAACAAAAGCACGGAAAATATTTGATTTTCTTCTTTTTTTTCATTTTTAGTTTTTTATACTAGTTTCAAGTTATCTTCTTTGATGAAGTTTTTTTTTTTATTTTCATTTCATAAGTTTATCCGATGATGGCATAACATATACATAAATTCAATGTTGATTATATTAGCTTTTGAACAATTTTTACTCTTTCATAAAAGAATAGTAATAATACACTTGAAAATCGTTTTAAAAACCAAAATAATATAAAATAAAATCATGGAATAAAAAAAAAATAAGAAATATAAAATGGGAAGCATAATACAGAGTTTGCGATATGCTCCAATGTGTGGAATTATAAACATAAATGAATATTCCAATTTTATAAAATTAAAATATTTACTTAAAATTTAAGCAAATTATCTTAATATTAAATTTAGATGCTTTAATTGTCAATATTTTCAAGTATTTGAATTCTAAAAAAATAAGCCTTAACTTATAGATCACTTATTAAAATTTTGCAAGTATACAAAGAAAGATTTTAATTCCGACGAACATTGACTAAGCATAACAAAATAATTTGAAATGCGATATATATATGTTGATTCCAATTTTTCATTCAATCTTTATCTCTTTTTTTTCTCAATTCTGTTTTAAATGGAATAACGATTTAAAAACATTTATATAGACAAGACTTAAAAATATTTATAATGCCTCTGAAAGAGGCATTTTCTTTAAAACAAATCAAATAATATTTTTGTTTTCATTTGTGTTTGTTTTCTTATTTTCTTGATAATTCTTTTTTGGAAATATCAAAATGCAGTGCTCCAATCTTTGCGTTTGAGAATTTTGCATAAGAAACTTGTTTTTTTTTTTCAGCTTCTCTATATATGTTTTTCTTTTTACTGTAAATAGAACCGGTTTTCCTGAATAAATAAAAAAAAGTATCTCATTTTAAATGTCGATGTTGAAAAGCAATTGATCACTGTATTGTTCAGTGACGAGCTTAAGAAACATTGAAATATTTATTATTAAGCCCGTCGGCTGGCTGTAAAACCGATGACCTTTATAATAATGTAAACAATTAACATTCAACTCTCTAACCCTAACATCTGATTTATACGTGAAATATTTTATTTTTGTTATATATTGGTAATAGTTTTTTCATAATGATAGCTTTAATGTTGTGTAATTTTTTTTGTAATAAGATATTTTATACATTTAAAACATCAGAACCAGATTATTATATTAATACATCATTAACTTCTTGACTTATAGAATTTACATCAAAATTTTTCATGAATTTCAATTTATTTTATCAAAAAGCTCTGGATAGGAACAAAATACCTGAGACAAAGCAAATTTATAATTAAGGATCAGATAGGAAGGATTCGAATCGAGGTCCTCAATTTTGCCAGTGAAAGCAGACGCCTTTTTAACTGCGTCAACCAGTGTATATTCTCTTATCTGAAATTGAAGTTGTTTTTGTTATTTAATTCTTTCAGATAGTTTTACTGTTTGGCGCAAATAATTTCCTCTTATTTACAAAAGAAAAGTAAAAAATTATAAAGTTTAAGAATGAAAAATAAACTTCTTTTTATTTAAATTTTTATTCCACACTGACAGAACTTCAATATCAATCCGCACCTAAACATATCTGTTTTTCTCTTTGAATTTTCTGTGTTGGTGCTGTAAAATACACAGGTTAGGAAGATAATATGTTCACCTCGTGTATCTAAAAATCACCAAATATTAGATGTTATGCCCTGTGCATCTAAATTCGCTATTTTCTATAAAAAAAAAAGTTGGCATATTAGAGTTGGCGTATCAGAATGTAGTTCGGTTTTGTATGATAAAAAAGATTTTGTTATGCATATAGTCTAAAATTCCATGATTGTGTACGCGAACATTCCAAGCAAAAATTAAAATAAAACTTCTGGCGAAAAATAGATCTGCATCTGGGATGAGCAGCGAAATGATTAATATTTTAACAAATCAAAATTAAGACAAATTTGGGTCAGATGTCAGAATTAATTTCTTACAAAAAGCTTTACCTCAAGAACCAGAAATAGAATTCTAAAGTTATTTAATTTATGAAATAAGAATGTTGATTTATTTAAGATTTGTCGCTATAAATTTCTAAATGAAAAATTAAAATTTACAAAATCGTTCACAATTGTAATGAAAGCAATAAAAAAAGTTTAAATAATCATTTAATGGATCAGCACTAGTATACCATTAAAATGTTGAAGTTATGTACATAATATTCTGTTCTGTTTATTAAGAAGAAATATATATGTGAATTCTAAAATTACCCTTTTTTTCGACGATGGAGAATATTCTCTTAGCTGAATGAAAATCATAAATTTTTTTAATGATCGGTATTTTTAAAAAGTTTTTTTTTTTTACATATTAATAATGGTTCTGTTAATTTCTATGCACATTGCACACCTTTAATCAATTTAAATTTGGGGTAAAGAAAATATATAATCAAAATTTCTATTCCAATTTTAGGTTAAACTTTTTTTTGGTATTCAAATAAATACACCTAATAATATTTAAATATATATATTTATTAACTCCACAAGTTTGCTATGATTAATTAATAATGTTTTTTTCTATTTACGAAAATATTTATTAATTATTATTTGCTTGTTGATATATCTACAATTCGTTATTAGTTTTCTAAACATAACATTATAAAAAAGAGTATGGTTTTATTATGTACTTATTTTGAGAACAAACATAATCCTTAAATTTTCACTAAGCTTGGTTTTTGCACGTGCATTACTTATTTAATAATAAAAATAGCATTTAGAATAACTTTGATAGGAAATTAAATTTAACTCCACTTTAAAGTTGGTTTGCATATTGTAGCCCTACAGAATTTTTATTCGAGAATTATATTTATTTTTGGAACCAAAAATGTTTTTCTTCCCATCCTTTGGTTTCTGATATTAGTCTAACTATAAATACTAATGTTCAAAACTTTTAACTGAAATTGATATCTTTTCATGACTCTAATGAATCATGAAAGGATAATTTGAATTAAATTTTAATACATTTAAATTTAATACATTTAAATTCTTTATCATAATTTTTTATATATTCTGTATACTTCTAGAACTCCTTTCTATAATTTTGCTAAGAAGAACTTAACATATATTTTGATAAAAATTCAAGAAATAAGTATAATATATACGGAAATTTTGATTGAAAATAATTGAGTGTGGATGTTAATAAATATTTCGTAAAGCTTGGATTTCTTTGCTAAAAAAATATCCTTTTAGGTAACAAATCAAAAAATTAAACTTAAAAAAAAACAATGTATTAATCACAATTTTTTTTTTGATTTTTTTCATTATTAAGTTTTTAAAATCTTAAAAATATGCTTGAATTCAAGTTGGTGGTAGTATGGTATCTAAATTGCACACCTACATAAATTAAATGAGAATTAAAAAAATCAATAGGAAAATCTTTTTTACACTCTTCAATGCGATTAAAACATATTTTCAATTCAACAGAAAATACTAACCGAACAAAAAATACCAACAAAAAGAACTGATTATACAAAATTTGAAAGGTTTTAATTCTAAATTATATAAAACAGCGAGCATAATTTTTTTTCCATTTTTTTGATTAATTTCTTCTTTAAATTAAAACTTTAATCAATTTTATTTTTTGAAAAATTATGATTTATAGGTTTAGAAATCTTGATCGTTTAGGAAATTTTTTGTTGTTTGTTAGATAAAAATTTTTGCTTTCGTCCAAATTTGAATAAAAATTAAACAAGTATGAAAATAAATTGTTCGGTATAAACCTTCCCTATGAAAAATACAACAGAGAATGGTCTTTTTTTTTTTTGGTAATTGCATGTGTTTTTTTACCTGCTCGAAAAAAAAAAAAAATTGGTAAAAAAGTAATATTGGAGCTCTCATTCTCTTCCGTCGATTATTGCCACAATATGTTAACTCAGTCAGCAAGTTCATTTGAAATACCATCAAAAGTTAAAAAATTTGTTTTTTTTTTCTTTTTCTTCTTTTTTTGTGTTTATTATTTTTTATGATGGCGCATACTATCTCAACCTTAAAAGCAACAAAGTTATATTGAATAGAAATATGAAAAGGAATTTTCAAAAATGTTAAAATTCAAGATGAAAAATAAAATATTAGAATTGATCGTCGATATTAATTTTGAATTTTCGTTTTTTATTTTTGTTGTGACAGTTATTGCATTTTTTTTTTTTTTTTCAAACTAATGCGACGATAAAAATAATAGAGAACAGTACCTTATAAATAAAATATTGGGCCCGTTTTCAACATTTTGTTTTAAGATAGTTTACTTTTGGCATACCTTGGTCATAACCAGACTAAATATATTTTTAGGTACCTTTATTACCATTATATCAATACCATTTATATCTGTAGGTACTATCATAGATTAAGAATACACAAAGATTGTTAGTTTCATACAACATTATTTTTGGTATTTTTATGTGAATGTGTTAGTGAAACAAAATAAAATACTTGATAATTATCAATATATGAAAAGAATTTTATTTAGTTTTACTAACACCTTCACATAAAAATACCAAAAATTCTGACAAAATGTTGTATGAAGCTATAAATCTTTGTATATTCCTAATCTGTGGTACTATGTAGAAATATAATAATTTTTAACTAAATTCAGATCCTAATTCGAATCCTTAGAAACAATAAGAGTGTAACCATTTCCTTAAGTTCCTTTAATCGACATTTATCTACTAATTTTTAACGGAGTTCCCTAAAAGTTTTAGAAAAATTTTAAATAAAAATTATTAAGACCTTCGTCCGTTCAGGGTTTCTAACTCCCAAACCCGAAATCGAGGAGCCCCACCCTGTAGTCGAGTAAAAGTAAAGAAGAATTCGCATATTTTCTCATATGAAGAATTGACATCAATTAACCAGTTCTTCAGTTATGTTATAAGTATTTTAGTGTAGGACGAACTTAGGGACAATCAATGACAAAATTATAGTATTCCTTTTCTTTCATTTTTAATTGAAAACGGGATAAAAAAGGTTCAAAATAAGGTTTTGTGTTTGATTCTAAAAATAATATACCAGCTATAATGTAATTTACTATTTAATTCAAATACAATTTATTATCAATGATTCTATATTTCTTGTAATCAAAATATTTTTACATTTTAATTTAATTTTTAGTGCCTACTATTTTCAGATATGTTATTTTGTAGGAATCTTCCATTATACTTAATGCACAAAAGAAGATCAATTCTCATTAATGATTATTGAGTGCCGTTGTAAGGTAAAAATTCAGGAACGATTCATTTTTATTATATTGCTCTTGCTCACCAAGAAATTTAATTTTTCTTTTACATTTTCTTTCTTTGTGTTTTTTTTTTTTGTTATTTTTAACGAAAAAAAAAACAAACATATTTTTCTTGATCTTGTTTTGAAGTAAAAACTAAAATATTTTAAAATCTACTATTGATTAAAAGAGTAAAGGAAGTTAATTAAACATATTATATTAAACACAGACACATGTTGAGCTGTCTGGGTAATATTGAGTTAAAAATTCAATGAAAAAAAATGTTAAGAAAACAGGTATCTTATTCAATTTTTTTTGTTTTTTCTGTTTTTTTTTTTTTTTCTGTGATTTTAGTAATTTCATCTCAGTGTTTTCCCTGAATACTTTAACAAATAATTTGTTCTCTGCGAGTATAAATTTTTTTTTTAATTCATTTTATTTTTTTCAAAAATTAAGAATTTGACCGAATTAAATAGTATGCCTAAGTTCAATTTTTTAGTGCTTATTTATTGAGATAAGTCTATTTGTTGGTTTTTAAGATTGAAAGATATCATATTGATTATAATACTTTTTCAGCCATGTTTTCTAAAACTAATATACCAGTGACTTATATTTTTATTTTAATCCTTTAATATAAATACTTAGGCTTTCTTTTCTGCTTTTTTTGGTACAAGTACAGCTTGAATATTATGTAGACCACCACCAATTCAAGCCAAAATAGTAGAATATCATCTTTTCGTCGACGAAATTGGGGAAATTTTGACATTCAAAGAAAACCATTTAATAAAAACACATATAGTCCCTTTCTTAATTTTTGATGGACAATGAGCTTAAATTTTTTATTTATTTTTCTAACCGCCAAATTTTTTAACAAACTCTTTATTTTTCTTATAATGTTAGAGCAACTCAAGGAAAAAATTGATTATCTGATCGTTCGGAGTATCTTCTACTGAATACACAAAAAATTATTTCAAAACTAACTTTTCTCTCAAATCTTTTTCTCAGAGAATAAAATTTGCTAAATAAGAAATTTTCTACAAAAAAAAAAAAAAACTCTTTAATGCATTTTTTTTTCTTCTTCTTATATTTACCTTTATATCTTATAGTAAAATTTTTATTTATTTATTTTTTTTTTGTTTTCTGATATTAAATTAAAATACAACACTAACAGGTATTTAATTTACTTTTTTATACAAAAAAAACAAAAAAATTATAGCTCGGTATATGAAACGTAAAAATGTTGTTGTTTATTTTTGGATGATGTTTGTATTGAAAACACAAAATAAATACAAACAAGTGAGAGAAAATAAAAATGTATTTTTTTTTTTTGACATGCTGTATCCTCTATGGTTCGAAGCCAATTTTGAATGAAGAAAAAAAAAAACTCTACCTAATAACTTTGAGATTTTCAGTATTTCGCTGTTAATTAAAAAGTAAAGTACCGATTGTTTTTGCGAAATTTTCTCGCGCGGATTAAAAAAAAAAATAAAAATATTATTATTATTTTTTAATAACATATAAAAAAAAAATAAATAGAAAAATTATATTTTTTTCTTTTCATATTTATTTATAAAAAAAAAATAAATATAAAAAAAAATTAAATTTTAGAACCCAACAAAATTTATTTCAAAAAAATATCATTCTTTTTCGAAAATAATTTGAAGAAAAAAAAATTAAAAAAAATTTTTGATATAAAATTCAGTGAGATTTGAAAAAAAAAAAAATTAAATATAAAAATCAAAAAAAAAAAAATTATATATATATTTTTTTCTTTTATTTACACCATTTTGTTTTGAAGAAGAAGAAAAAAAAAAATCAAAATAAGAAAACAAATTATAAAAAAAAAAATAATAATTAAAAATTAGGAAAAGTTTTAGAAAAAAAAAAAATAAAATAAAAAATTTTCAGAAAAGAAATAAATTTTAGAAATCTATAAAAAATAATAAAAAAAAATAAAAAAATCCGTGTTCCGGTTATCTTATTCGGAAAAAGCCGATTATAAGAAAAAAAAAATAAAATTAAATAAAAATAAAAAAAAAAATATTTCAAATATTTTCATGAAAAATTCCAAATCGCGATTCGTGTTAAACGTGGACAAAAATATTTTTCGCTTTATTTTTGTTTTTTTTTTTTTTGTTTTCGTTAGTTATACCTAAATATTGAATGAAGAAAAAATTATAAAAAAAAATATAAAATTAAATAAAAAAAAATATATAATTAAAGAAGCAAAATTGCTGAAAAAGTTGTTTATCTTTTTTTTTTAATTAAATAATTGCCTTATTTAAAAAAAAACACCGTCTCTTCTTAAAGTGAGAAAAATTATTTTAAATGGTTTAAAATTCTGTTTTGTTAAACGAATTAAAATTAAAAGCAAAAATAATTTAAAAAAAATAATAAAATAAAATTCAAGGAAAATTTAAAAATCGTTAAATAAAATTTAAATAAAATTGGATTATTATTATTATTTTATTTTTTTTTAAATTTAATATTAACACTTTATTTGGATTACCCAAATTTGGATTATTATTACAAAAAAAAAAAAAAAAAAAAATAAGGAAACTAAAAGGTGATTTTTTAATTTAAATTTCAATTATTATAATATTTAGAGATATTGAATCCGATAGACATAAATGGAAAATATTACTCTTAGAACAAAAAAAAACAAAAGACTGAAGACACAAACTTTATTAAAAAAAATTTTAATAGAATTTTTAAATTTTAATAATTGTTACTTCATGGAAATTATTTTATTTATTTGACGTAGGTTATGTCGGATTAGCGGGCTAATCAACCTCACGTACATTTTCAGGGTCCATATCGATAACAAACCTCTGGTACGATTATCGATTGAAACAACTCGATAGTATAGTTTCCAATTATGTTCATTCTAGCTCTTGCTGAGCCAATGGCAAATCAAATATTTTACGCTTTGAACCTGATTAGAATTTTAGAATTCTCTACATAAGAATTTGTCACTGACAAGTAGCTTTACTTGAAACTTTCAATAAAAAACTGAGTTGAAGAATGAAATATTACCATTTTAAAAATAATAGTTTTTTTCGTTAATTTATCTTAATGAGACGTTAAATTGAATAATTGACAAGTTTTCCGATTCAGCTGAACTTAAAGCGAACAAAAAAAAATCAAAAAGCTTGAAAATTGAGCTCAACTTAGAGAAACTTGATGTTCAAGAATCCCGAGTAACTTTATTATGTTGAAAGTTTTTAAATTTGAATTTTTTTCTATAAATTTCGATGAAAATTAATCCACGTGTTGTTTAAAGAAACCTATATTTTTTTTTGCCTTAAATTTTTTCATTTTTGATATTGAAAGTTCTGTTTGCAAAACTTAATTCTAAACGCTAAATAATAATATCAAACTTCATTTGATACATTCGATACATTTTGTTATTATATGTTTAATTGACACTTATACTATTGTAATATAATTTTTAATTATATTTTGTACTCAAAATATCAAAGTATAAAACTATCAAAAATATATGTTGGATTGATTTAAGAATAATTAATATGTTATTTATGATGTGACAAAATGCCAAGAGAATTTTTTTTCCATTTTTTATTTGATATCGGAAGTTAAAAAAAAAAACTCTGAACAAGGTGTGTTTTAAATGATTTAGTAAATTGTATGACCAATCATTCAACTAATGCAATATTTTTTTTTTAAATTTTAATTGTCCTTGAAACTTCAATCTGAAAATTTAAAATATTAAAAAAAAAAAAAAACCTTGTATATTTGACTAAAAAAATGTAATTTAGTTCAAAAGGGTATCAAAATAATTAATTATAATGTGCAATTTACCATTAATGATTGAAAAATGTATTTAAAAATAATAAAAAGAGCTTATAAAACTTCATTCTATAAATAAAGTTTTAATGAAATTATTAGAGTTTTTTCATTAAAAAAAAAAAAAAAAAAAAATAGAAAGTAGCCGATTTTTTGAAACTTCATTTCTTACCGAGGATGGACTAACAATGCACTAACGTCGGAAATTTTAAAAAATTTCGTTCAGAAATCTTGCCACATTTTATTGTTTTTTTATATTAATTTTTATATTCATTTATTTTCATTTTTATTTTTTATTCGATTCAATAGAAATAGAATTGAAACTGCATTTAAAAGATTTTTATTTTTTTCAAAACTTGAATTGATTACCTATCTGAATCGTTAACGAGCGCTAAAGTTGATTATCAAACGAAAAGATATTAAAGAAACCAACAAGCAGAAAAATTATACACCCAATAGTTAACGGCTTCTGTTAGTAGTTTTCTTGCATTTTTTTCCTGAGTGGATTATAATGCATGATATACATAGAATAAATTTTTGTGATAGCTAAGAAAAAATTAAAATTTTTCGGCTTTACCGCTTATAAGGTCGCGAACGTTCGAAAAGAACAAAATTTGAATTTATATATAATACAAATCAATCCCACATTGGTGAACCTATTTGGGCGAGCCGGTACTATTTTCCGTAGAAGGTTTTGTGCAGGTTGCTGTGATATTTGGTCGACAAATATACTTCGACTTTTTTTGCACCATTTTCAAAGATTTTTTTAAGCGGAATTTGTAGATAGGAATATAATTATATACTCGCACTGGTAGATATAATAAAGTATGAAATATCGCAGTTAGATAGGAAACACTTTTTTTATGGCAAACAGTATTATCCAATATTCCAGTTCGACCATTTGTCTACATAAACTTTGAAACTATTTTTAATATCCGATTTAACATCTTATGTCGTCTAGTAGTGTCTAGTATCTAAAGTAAAGTAGTCTTGCTGTATCATGTATTTTGAATACGAATGTAGTTATTTTATAGTCGGATTATTTTAGATAAGCAACATTATTCAGTAATGTTGTTAATATTATAATCATGAAAAATTCAATTGAAGTCTTCTTATAGCTTAGAACTAAATTCATTCGACGATTGCAAAAGTACTTAAAAATATTTTATTATAATTATAATCTTATTACAATATTTTTTTTTTTTTTAAATAAAAATCATTAAATTACTTAGTAATAAAATCGTTAAAAAATTATTTGAATAGAACTCATCAACAGGATTTGAAATAAAAAAAATTCATATTTTTATTATCTTTATTTTTAAACTAATATTGATTGCTGTTTCCACAAATAAAATCATATTTTTTTAATTACTTAAAAAAAAGATTACTCCATTAACATCATCATTGGAAATAATTATTTTCTTAAAAATATAAAAAAAAAAAAAATTGCAGAAAATATTCGTGCAATTTAGATTATTATTTTATAAAATATTAAGATGTTGCGAAAAATATTAATAATTTTTTGATAGCAAACTTTTGGTTTGAGTTTGTATGACGACCTTTTGCATTAAATGTCTTTGCTGTATTTGCGTTAAATATATTTTCTACTGCGAAAATACAGTGCGTAATTTCTAGCAGTTCTAAAAAAAAAAAAAAATTAGTAAAAGATACGAAGAAAAAGATTACAGAAATTGTTACAGCCTTCGAAATCTGCAAAACGACATTAATGTGAAATCTGGAATATCTACATACAACAAACATTTTCTCAGTCGACGATATCGCAAAGACATTTAATTCATAGAAAATTTTGAAACTAAATATATTTTTTCAGGGTTATACTTAACCCTTAACCAATTCAGACCAAGTGATAGAAACTTTAATATCGGTTCAATTTTTTGATGTCGTTAAAGAAAAATATTTTCATTTGAAAATATTGTTTTGTAACTTTTTGAAACATGTAGGTCCATAAATGTTTTATCAATATTTTTCTACTGTATTATTAACCAATGCATGTTTTAAAGGTTTTTAAGCCTGATAACTAGTTCACAAGATGAAAACTTATATTTTTATTACACTTAACCAACTCAATAAATTAAGCAATTGTAGCACATTACTTGTATATAAAATCTATAAAACCCTTATAATTTTGAGTTTTATTCAATCCGACAATATGGAAAACTATTATATTGCATTCCTTTTGAATTTAAGTAATTAAAAAAAGGCAAAAAAAATATCACTTTTAATTTGAATGAAATAGATAAGGATAGCATAGTCTTGTGTGGTGTTTTTATTTTAATATTGGAATGTATTTTATTTTTTTATTTTTTATTCATTTAGTTGTTTATTAATATTCTAGAAAAACAAGTGATGTTTTTTTTTAGGGCGTTGAATTTCTTTATTTTTTACCTTTAGAAAATATAGATGTTTTATTTTCAATTTTTTTTTTTGCTGTCTTTCTAGTTGTTAATATCAATAAATTTTAATTGATCCTAATACATATTTATTTAATAATTAATATTTTTATTTATATTTTAATTCATTAATTTCTTTCATCTAATTGAAATAGATTAAGAAACAAGTTTTGTTGTTATTAAACGAAAAAAAATCTTATTGAAGCTTCTGTCACTTATGTATATGCTCTTCTATACATTCAGTTTATTAGGTTAAAGAACTTTTAATTTAAAAATTAATTTTTTTTTTAATTTACATTAAAATAATTTTAATTTACTAAGATTATAGTATAATATTAACAATTTAAAGTTTATTATATTGCCACTTTCCACGCCACAATAAGTAATTATTTAGTAATTGAATTCATTAATATTATTTCATTTCAAGTTTTGTTCTTGATTTCGACTTATTGTACAGATCAAGCGGCTGCCGCGCCGGTAAGGTAAAAATGAAATGCTTCAAGAGACATATTTGATAATTTCAAGTAATTCCATAACTTAAATCAAATACACAAAGACAGGGTTTTTAATAATCAATACATTTTTTACGGGCACCAGACTTATTTTAGTTAATCTTAAATCAAGGCATCTTTTCTCAAGAATTTGATATTTGTCTTATTATAAATTTTGATATTAGCTATCCATTAAAAATAAGAATTAAATTATTTTATAAAAAAAAAAATTTATTTTATTATTTCACGAGGTGATTCAAAATAAGAATTTAATTATTTAATATGATGAAAAATGAATTTTAACATATAAAAAAATACGTTTGAGGTATTACAACCCGCTTTTTCCCAACCCGCTTTTTTGCAGCTATGGCTATAGAAACAGGAACTATTTGGATTTCCGAATATGTGTATCGAATATTTCTTCGAATTTATTCACGGTATAATTTACTTTTGAAAATGAATTCTGTCCGCTCGTTACATTTTCTGATATCGGTCTTATTCACTCTTGAGAATGAATACAGAATAAATTTTATCATCCGATGAGATAATTTATTTCCAATTTTGAATTATCTCATAGAAGTCAAAAACTCATCGAACGAAAAAAGATTACTTCATCTCTATGTGATGAATAATTTTCGGATGAAATTATTCGGGGAGAGTAAATGATAATAGTTTAACTTCTACACCTAGCGAGCTATAGTTTATATATTTTTTTTATATATTTTTTTTGTTTAGGTAAATATGTTAAATATTTATTGTTTTTTGGCACTTCTAGAAATTTGAATATTGAATTTACCTTAAGTGACTAATGATCTCGAAAATTAAGTACATAAAATACAGGAAGACTTCGAATTGCGTCGGTCAGACCTCTTCTTAAAAGTCATAAGCCATTGGACGTATTGGATGTCAAAATTAAACACTATCGAATAATTTAAATTAGTGACAAATAGAAATCATTTTGTTAATTTCAGCTTATTTACTAAAAGCTTAAGAATTCTTTGTGACTATTATGTAGATTTTTTTTTATTCCATATTTTTATTTATATTTATTCAATTTACACTTCAATTTAAAAATTATTATACACAATTATCATAAAAATTATTAAATTATTAAACTTGAAGTATTTTATTTAGATAGTCTGTTTTGAATTTTTCAAAAATGGTTAATTGAATATTTCAATTTCAATTTATTTCTCATTTCAACATTATACATTACAATTTCTTATACTTAGAAGTTTAGATTCTAGATTGATCTGTACAGCTATAATATTATTCTTACTATTTAAAATTATAACATTTTTTCTAAGGAAAATTTGAAAAAAAAAACCTTATTTACTTATTGTTAATTGAATATGATTTAAAAAAATATATACATAAAAATAAAAAAATTGAGAGAAAAGGTGTCCCGCGTTTTTTTTTTTTTTTTAATACTTAAAAGAATTTAAATGAGTTTAAGATTATTTTGAAAGTTGCAAAAAAAAAAAACCAATGAAAACAATATAAACATTCATATAATGTTTAAACTATCTGGAGAATAAGTTTTTCTCTTCCTTGTTGTCGTCCTCTCTATAAAATGTGCTTGTTGATGGTTGATTTTTTACTTACATAGTTTTTTATTTTTTATTTTATTTTTTTTGAATATTTTTGAATCATGATGATGTTCGTTATGTTTTATTCATAATTTATTCAAAAGATACAATTTTCTTTTTCTGCCTGTTGTTCAATTTTTATATATATGCCTCTACCTTGAATTTGAATTCTTGTCATACGAGACATAATAATATTTTAGTTAAAATAAATTGCAAAAAGCGAAATGACTTCAACTATGAATAGTTTATTAAATAAATTATAGTATTTGTATTTATATTTTATGATTGAAAATTTATGGAAATATTTTCGAAATACCTAAAAATACAACCAAATATTAAGTTTAAAATAACTGATAAATATAGCAAAGCGTTGAAAATATTAAAATTGGCAAGAGGCACAACCAAAGCAATGTATTTTTGAACTATAAATAATTGAAAAAAAGAATAAAAATATATAACTTTTACAGTCCCAAGATCATTTGTGTATTGTGCTTTTTTTTTCCAAATTTGTACGGAGAATTAATGTTTCCAATTTTCAGATCAAGTTTTCTCAAAAACCGCATCTCTTAAATATTTTTCGTGAAAGCTTATGTTGTGAAAATAAACTTTTGTTCCGATCGCTGCATAGATTTAGAAATTTTTATTTCTGAAAAATTATCAAAAATTACCAACATTTGATAATTTCGAGTGTTTTGAAAAATGGAACAGAGACTCCTTAAGAATTTTAAGAGTTGGTTCTAGTTGGTCTGTAGATTTATATTATTAAATAATATGTTTTAGGTTTGAAACTTTGAAGCACACTTCTGAACTAATTGTTGAGATTGTTTTAAATTCATATTCTCAATTTGACGTTAGATTGAAGCCTAAACAAAATCATTTTTTTAACTTTATATACCTATCTAATGATCAAGAAAACATTATTTTTGTTATAAAAGTTTTCTTATTTTATTCTTTAGAAATTTAATGAACTTAAAAATTCAAGATATAGTATAATAATAAAACATACTTTTTTTCTTATAATAATATTATAATGTAAATACTGTTAAATTTTAACAGAAAATAATCTCTTTACAAGGAAAATGTATAAAATATAGTAAAAATTGATTTTATTGGTGAAATAAAGTGACATGTAGATGATGAAAAGCAAAAAAAACAAACTAACTTTTATCACAATTTCGTGAATTCATTCTGGAAAAAAAAAATGAATAAAAAAATAAAAAATAAATATATAATAATAAATTGGAAATATTCATCGGAAAAGAAAATCAGAGTTTATTAAAATATATGTATTTTTTATATATAAATTTCATAAAAAAAGTGAATATAAATTTTTTTTATGAAAAATAGTGGAAAAAAAAGAACACATTTTATTTCAAATTTAAATAAAATGACGTATTTTTTTATATATTTTAATAAACTCAATATGCAGTTATGAATTTCATAAATTTATTTATATATTTTTTATTTTAGGCTTAATGTGAAGCCCGATAGTGAAATAAACATATCTATTATTAAACATAAGCGAACAATTTAGATTACAAAAGGATATATTTTTATTATTTTCAAATAGAAAAAAAAGGCAAATATCTTTTTAATAAACTTTTCAACTATTAAATTCGTTTCATCAATATAGAGTTTTTCGTTAGATTCCGTACTTTAGCATATTTACTATCGCCGGACTTCATAATAGACTTTAAATATATACAGGAAAAAAGATCACAGTTTTATGGGAATTAAATAGATCCAAACCAGTTTATTTTAAAGCATAAAATCTTATCTGAATAATTTAAGGAATTTATTTTATGTATTAAAAAATTTTAACTTACAATTTTTAGAATTATTTGAAAAAAAAATATATGTTGTATGTACATATACATATATATATTTCTTCGCTTACTAAAACACATAGATTAATTTATCCCGATCCAATATAACTTCAGAATATACACACAAATTCTATATAGTATAATTATATTTTCCTTTATCAATTAAGTTAGTAATATCATGTTCAAACCTAAAATTAAAATTAAAATATTTTATGGCTAAACCGTCCACACAATACTTAATCACTAAACTAGTTTAAATTTCGCAACTAATAATTTATTTAATATTGTTTATATTTTTTATTATGATTTTTATGTAAGTAAAAAAATTTTTGTTCTTTCGCAACATACCTATACTATTTATTTTGCCCAACTTCATTTACATAGATTATGCAGGGATTTATTACAAAAAACTGATTTCATTCTTGCTTACAAGCTGTAAAAGCTTTATGTTCTAGTTTTAGCAAGTTATTTTAGCTAGTGTAACTAACTACAGAAATTTTGTACGGCAGAAACCAAAACTACACTAACTACAGCTTAAAGTTTATAGTCTTGTTTCTGTCTCAACTTATTATATAAATAAAGTTTACAAATCATAGCTTATATAGTTCATTTTGAAGTTTTTTTTTTGACTCTAACTAATAATAATATCTTGCAATTCTGTTAGTTTGATTAATCATATATAAATAGGTAACTATATATCGTATTTTCGTTCTGTACTATGAGAAATATTTGCATACCAGAACCTTTATTAGCAGCCCAAATTAATTGTTGTGAAGTTTTTGTTTATCCTTAATCTATAAAAATTTATTAATTTACAAAAGAAAAAAATAGTTAATTTTCTCATTAAAAATAATTTAAAAGTGCATCATCCTAAAACACTGACGATGCGATGCAATAATAATTGCGCTGTACATATTATTATTAATAAAATTATTTTTAAGTATTCATAAATACCATTCTTAAATATTATTCTTAAATTTCAATTTACGAAAAAAAAAAAAAATAATAATAATAAGAAACAAAAAACGAAAACAGAAAAATGAATGTTAAAGTTAAAAAAAAAAATTTAACTTATTTGAAAGATC